>UESW01001889.1:82599-101213 GCA_900491605.1 Calamus simplicifolius
TCCGTGGCCACCCAGCACCAGACCGCTCCCCCGCCAGCCAGCAGTCGGCGAGGGGAGGTTCTCCTCGTGGGAGGCCGGTCGGCGAGACCGGCCGACGTCAAGTTTCCCCTAGGAAGCCTCGACGCGAGCCCTCCAAGCGGCCACGGTCCCCTGACCACGGCCCCAACTTTCCTCCCAAGCCACATCATCACGAGGAACCCAGGCGGAAGTCCCGACTTCCGTCTCCATCTCCTTCTGCCTCCTCTTCTTCTTCTTCCTCCGAGCCATCTCGGAGGGCCCCGACGATCAACCGCCAGGCGGAGGAACGCCTGGAGGTGTACAATAGGCGCCTCGACGAGCTCGCCAAGAAGATCAACCATCAGCCGGAGGAAGAGTTCGACACTCGTCCTCCTTACACTCGCCGCATACTGGAGGAACCGGTTCCCTCCAGGTTCCGCTTCCCCCAGGTGGACCCGTACGACGGTACGACCGACCCCTCGACCACCTCGAGAGTTACAAAGCTATGATGCAAGTCCAGGGCGCCTCAGATGCCCTCCTCTGCAAGGCCTTCCCTGCAACTCTGCGGAAGGCCGCCCGTGCATGGCATTCACGCTTGTCCCCCCATAGCATAGACTCCTTCCAGGAGCTGGAGAGGGCATTTTTGGCCCACTTCGACGCCTGCCGCCGGATCTCAAGGGTGGCAGACAGCCTCTTCTCTGTCCGCCAGAAGGAAGGAGAGTCACTGCGGGACTTCATGTCCCGATTCAAAATCGCCGCCCTCGAGGTCTACCATCTCGACGATGCGGTGGCCACCCTGGCGCTGAAGCGGGGACTCCTTCCGTCCCGCTTCACCTTTTCTCTGGACAAAAAGCCTCCCGGATCCTACGCCGAGTTGCTAAGTCGGGCACAGAAGTACATCCGCGCCAACGAGGCTGACTATCCAGAAGAGAAGCCGACGGAGTTCAACAAGAAGCCGATACCCACGGAACCAGCTGAGGAACGATCCAGGCAGCTCGAACCACCCCTCGCTTTGACCACCGGCCCCAGGCGCTGGTTCCTAAGGGGCGGTTTACTCCTCTCACAGCTCCGATCTCCCACATCCTGCTAGAGATTGAGGAGGAGCCTTACTTTCAACGCCCACGTCCTCTAAAGTCAGTAAACCCCCACAACAAAGAGCTTTACTACCGGTATCACCAAGACTATGGACATGACACCGAAGATTGCCGCCATTTGAAGAGGGCCATTGAAAAATTTGTCCAGCAGGGCCACTTGGGCAAGTTCGTTCGAGGAAACCTCATGGCCCCGGGTGCGTCGCCACCTCCCACCTCAGATTTGCATCAACAATGCCCCAACGGAAGGAACAAAGCAGGGGCGAGCAGCAGCGAGAGAGCCGATGGAAGGAAGCAAGCTGGCATCAAGATGGGAAGCTTCTCCCCTGCATTCGGAACGCGGACGTATTGTCAGTAGCTTGCTGATTCTTTAATAAAGTATTATTTAGAATATTCTTTTTTATCACGCTCTTGGGATGAGTATTTTCTTAGGCAGAGACCGGCTCCGCATCGGCACCAAAGACCGGCTCCGCGTCGCACCAAGACCGGCTCCGCGTCGGTACCAAGACCGGCTCCGCGTCGGCACCAAAGACCGGCTCCGCGTCGGCAACAAAGACCGGCTCCGCGTCAGCACCAAAGACCGACTCCGCGTCGGCACCAAAGACCGACTCCGCGTCGGCACCAAAGACCGGCCTCTGCGTCGGCACACAGACCGGCTCCATGTCGGCACCCTCAAGCTCAAGACCTGCGGATTCCAATCAACAGAGTTTCCTGGGGGGGCAGATCAACCCTGCAGAAGGAGACCAATTTCTTTGAAGAAAAAGGTGCCTGAGCCTGGCCCAAGCGCCCTCTGGTCACCCTCCGGGGTTCAAAAGGTTCTCGACGGCCTCAACTTTGCCTCATCGGCTTCATCTTTGCCTCAAAGACTAACTGACGAGCATCCCCCCCAAAAAGTTAGCGTACGCTGCTTCCAGTGGCGGCCTGAGGTAATCAATTTGCTTCCAAAAAATTTCTTGAAGTTCTACACTCCTTTTGCTTAGCTGATGCAGAGCACGCAAGCTCAAGGAGTGTGGGGGGCATTTGATGGAGCCAATTGACCCCATGGAGAAAAAAAAAATTTTTGGACGGCCCCAAAGGCCGACGGACCTCCAAGACCGACGACACCTTCAAAGAGACCGACGGCCCCAAAGGCCGACACCCGAAGACCGACGGCCCCAAAGGCCGACACCTCCAAGACCGACGGCCCCAAAGGCCGATGGCTCCAAAGACCGACGGCCCCAAAGACCAACACCCTCAAGACCGACGGCCCCAAAGGCCGATACCTCCAAGACCAAGACCGACGGCCCAAAGGCCGACGGCTCCAAAGACCGATGGCCCCAAAGGCCGACACCTCCAAGCCGATGGCGACCCGAAAGGCCGATGGCTCCAAAGACCGACGGCCCTAAAGGCCGACGACCGACGGCCCCAAAGACCGACGGCTCCAAAGACCGATGGCCCCAAAGGCCGACTCCGACCAACGGCCCCAAAGGCCGACACGGCCCCAAAGGCCGACGACGGCCTCAAAGGCCGACACCTCCAAGACCGACACCTCCACCGATGGCCCCAAAGGCCGACGACTCCAAAGACCGACGGCCCCAAAGGCACCTTCAAGACCGACGGCTCCAAGACCGACGGCCCCAAAGGCCTGCACCTCCAAGGCCGGCAGCTCCAAGCTGGGCGGCCCCTACGTCTCCAAGCTATGCGGCCCCGACACCTTCCCAAGCGGCCCGGTAAATTCCTAGCCGGCCCCAGCACTTCCCAGCCGGCCCTGGCACTTCCCAGGTGGCCCTGGCACTTCGCAGGCGGCCCCGGCATCTTCCTAGCTGGCCCCCTGCGTCTCCAAGTTAGGCGGCCCCAACACTCTCCAAGCCGGCCCCCTACGCCTCCAAGCTAGGCGACTCCCGGCACTTCGCAGACGGCCCCGGCATCTTCCTAGCCGGCCCCTACGCCTCCAAGCTAGGCGGCCCCCGGCACTTCGCAGACGGCCCCGGCATCTTCCTAGCCAGCCCCTACTTCTCCAAGCAAGTCGGCCTCGACACTTTCTCCACGTCTCCAGTCCCGCCGAGTCGGCCAAGGCCATCCCTGGCCGGCCCGACTCGGCCCCAGCGTCTCCAGTCCCGCCGAGTCGGCCAAGGCCATCCCAGGCCGGCCCGACTCGGCCCCGGCGTCTCCGGTCCCGCCGAGTCGGCCAAGGCCATCCTAGGCCGGCCCGACTCAGCCCCAGCGTCTCCAGTCCCGCCGAGTCGGCCAAGGCCATCCCAAGCCGGCCCGACTCAGCCCCGGCATCTCCAGTCCTGCCGAGTCGGCCAAGGCCATCCCAGGCCGGCCCGACTCGGCCCGGCATCTCCAGTCCGCCGAGTCGGCCCCGCCCCGGCGCTGCCTCGCCAGCGGGACGGGCCCCAGCCATCTCGGGTCGACCCGGTTCGGCCCTGATAAGACGGGATTCCAGTTCCCACGAGATCAGCCCCAGCGGTTCAAGAAACCGCCTCTCTGACGCGCGCCGCCCGACAGCGCCAGATGCGCGCTGCCCGACAGCGCCAGATGCGCGCTGCCCGACAGCGCCAGACACGCGCCGCCCGACAGCGCCAACGCGCGCTGCCCGACAGCGCCAACACATGCTGCCCGACAGCCTCGCCGGTTGATGGGGCTAGCCCACTAACCAGTCCAGATTCACGCAAGGGCTCAGTAGATCTTCTACTCACGCAATCCCACGTGATCATGCCAGAACCAACCCCTATAAAAAGGTGAATCCACCTGGTAAACAGGTATGCACGATAACCCCCAAAATCGCCATCTCAACTCTCAAAAGAGATTCCTCCTCTCGGAGACCCCTCTTTTTCACACAAAACAGGGCTCACTCGAGCCCTTCTTCAACTATGACCTCAGTCACTAACTTGGCCATCGGAGGGTCCTGCCGGAGACCCCCTCCGGCCCGGGACTTCCTTGCAGGCAACCCAGCGAAGCGAGGATTCGAGAAGCACCTCCGTTCCCAACGTCCAGGAGAGGTGATCGAGCATCATCAGGTACATTATGGGACCCATGTTCTTAGCCCCATCACTCACCACTGCCCGTGCGTCTCCCCACGATCCAGAATGGAACAGTGGACGCATGACACGAGGGACATGTCTAGCAAACACCGTAACGGCCGCCCATACCATGCAGCAACCTACAGCAGCTGCAGCAGCTACCCACTTTGATGAGACCTGGCCTACAAATCAACTACAGCCTCCCACTCCTGATAGGACCTGGCCTACCAACCAGTTGCAGCCACCTACACTGGACAGGACATGGCCTGCCAGCTCTGACATGCCACAAAGAGGTAAGCCCCACTGTTGCTGCCCTTATCATGAATGCTCTAATAGGTGGTTACACCTCAAGTCTTATAAACATCAATAAAATGGGAAAAAGGGACCCCCAACCAAGAGAAAAAAGCCAACAACAACTCCTACACGCTCATACACGCTCACATAAAGCGCTTCTCTAAGCCTCTCTCTTGAGCTTTCTCAAACTCACGGCTGTTGCCCAAAGCACTAAATTGAGCGTCGAAGAATCCCCACCGAAATCTTCGATCTCCGAAACTTTTTGCAGGCCTTCGATCTAAGCGAAGCCCGTCGAAAGATCCTTGGCTCATCGGAGAAGGTGATCGGATGCTCGTGGACGATGAGGAAGGTGATTTGGCATCAATAAATTGGCACGCCAAAAAGGAGGGTAGAGCATGGATCGTTAGCAATGCTAGCATGCATATCCTCATCCCCTTTAGATTAAAAAGATGGTGATGACAAGAGCCCAAGAGGTCTCTACCAATCGCATGGAAGCATCCTCGTGATAAGCTGAGCAACAGGAAGCTAGCCTTTTTACTCCATCATCATCACCATCTCAAGCCACTCAACCAGACCAGCTCGCCACCCTCACCTAGCGAGTCCAGATGTTGGTGGCAGCGGTTCATGAGCTACAGGAGCAGCACTCTGTGGCAACATAGCAGCAGCTCAAACCTCTTTCGCCACACGCGATGGCTGCTTAGGCCAGTCAAAAATCCACCCGCTGAAGATCTTCCTAGAGAGAGACTCATCGCCACCATGCCTCACCGAAGCACCGACAGAACGGCCATCAGGCTCACCAGTAAGAGCACCACCACCATGAAGCCCCCAAGTGGCCTCGATATCCCGCTCGCCGTCCAAGCAGTCCCCCCTCTTACGGACGACGATGCAAAAAGAACCCAAGCGAGGGTACCAGCACCTTTCACCTTCAGTCGACATAATTCCCTATAAGGCAGGTTGCCAACATATTGAAGTATTCAAATCAGCAGGAGACACTCTCCTACAGACATTTCACAAAGAAGCTCCAGGCATGTTGCTTCATCGTCCAGTCTCTCCACAAATTGAAGACGGACCTCCTGACTCCTTGATGGATGCCTCCAATAGGCCACCTGGGTAGGACCTCCAGCAAGTCACCCAGGTATACCTGGGTAGGACCTCCTATCTTCTTGCGGAATGAAGATCAATTTCTCAACAACCCCTCGGACAGGCCCAGAAACCCCCAAGGTAGTTCCAAAAGGCTCTTAAGCAGGTCCCAGTGGCCCTCGAATCATCCTTCGAGGTTCCAAAAGGTTCTCGAGTCAGTCCCAACAGCCCTCGAGTCACCCTTCAGGATTCCAGAAGGCTCTCGAGTCGGTCCCACAGCCCTCGAGTCATCCTTCAGGATTCCAAAAGGCTCTCGAGCAGGTCCCAGCGGCCCTCGAGTCACCCTTCAGGGTTCCAAAAGGCTCCGAGTCACCCTCGAGTCACCCTTTGGGGTTCCAAAAGGCCCTCGGGTCGATCTCAGCAACCCTCAGGTCAGTTTAGCAGCCCTCGGATCGGTTTCAGTAGCCCCAGTGAGTTGGTCACAGTAGCCCCCGAGCCAGTCTCAGCAACCTCATCTCAGCCTTAGTGGCCAACTAGCCTCCCAGGTAGGACTCCGACCCGCTCGACCATCCGGGATGCGCTCCATCTCTGCCTCAGTGGATTAACTCTGCCTCAGCGGCTTAACTCTGCCTCAGCAGCCAATAATCAACTGGGTAAGGCCTTAACTCATCATGCACTTGTAATAGATTGCTGGCCACTCTCAGTCAGCCAAGAAGCCACAAGTCAACTCACAGTTGGGAGAGACCAACTTTCCAGCTCACAGTTGATGAGCATCCACCTCCAGGCTTCATGTCTAAAAGAAGAAGCCCCAAATCAACTCATAGTTGGGAGGGACCAACTCCCCAGCTCACAGTTGATAGGCATCCACCTCCAAACTTCATGTTAAAAAAGAAAAATGAAGAAAGAAGACAAAGTCAGGTCATAGTTAGGAGAGACCAACTCTCCAGCTCAGTTGATGGTGTTGGCCACTCAGGTGAATAGCTGGTCATGAAGACCCAACCAGCTCAGCCACAATACAGTCACTGGTAACGAGATCAACTTGGACTGCCCAGCTCACAGTTGACGGGTATTCACCTTTCGGCTCCGAGTTGGGAGAGAATTACTAGCTGCTCTCAACCATAATCGATTACTGGCTGCTCCCTGCCAGTCAAAGGACTTACCAATCTACCTTCTCTATGTATTTCTTTTCTAACTTTGCTTAAAGTCAAGCAAATGCACTGGAGCTTCAGCACCTCCAGCATGCAAGATGTCCACACCAAGGCAGACATGTGCTCCTTGCCTTTCAAAATCATCCAAAAGCAGTGCAAGAATGCTGTCTTCAGTCCAAAAGATCCCTCCACTAGGAAGGAGTGCAAAGTCAAAGCCAAAGCTAGCATGTAAAGATAAGTGCAAAGATAAAGAGTTCTATACTCCTTTCGCTTGGCGGATGCTAAGCATGCGGTCGCACAAGCTCAGGAGCATAAAGAGCATCTAATGGGGCCATTAAACCTCATGGGCGACGGTAATCGCACCCAGGTCGAATCCCTTAGTCAGCCACATGGGCTGGCTATGCTGTCTGGACTCTCACCCAAAAGTCGCAACCTTGGCCTCTATTGTCCTGTTCATTCTCTCAGCCTGTGGAGTCTTTGGCATCATGTCTGGCCTTCTGCAGCCTCTATGTACTCTCCCCCATCAATCAACCTCTAGCCAATCGGACTTTCTCTGGAAGCATCATCTATAGTCAGCCTCAGCCTCCCTCAGCCTGAGTACACTTGCTCCAAGGTCAGTCCCGGCTACTCTGAAATGTAGTCAGTGGGACCCGCCTGTATCTCTGGTACCCCTGAGACAGTTCAAAAATCATCGCCGAGTGTGCATGCTGCGAAGATACCTTTTTAATCCATTGATCTTGCATAAAGATTCATCCGTGGAACATGGCCACTGCCTTCACGGGTCGCTAAAGGACGCGGGCTTAAGCTTCGCATTCACCAGCTAGAGGTAGGCGGAGGTTCCATCAATTGAGAAGGCATTCAAGTTTTGCCTAAGAAGATGACTTGAGGGGCAGCACAAGAACTGGTCCTGAAAGGAATCACGGGTTTCCCAACTCTCACATCCATAAGGCTGGAGGTCATCCACCCATTGCGTGAGGCTCAGATACTATTACCTAATCTCCAAGGCCACGTACTGCTGTCACCTCAATGCAGCTCTCTTGCCTCACCTTGGACGACCTCCATCTTTTCTGGGAACCCCTTGCTTCAATCTGGTCAGCACTTCCCCGACAGCCATCCCCGGCTCCGCCTCAGGGGCGTCTCCAGCCATCTCCGGCTCTTGGGCCTCCATGGGCCGGTTCCCTCCCCCGTGGAGGGAGACAGCCGCCATCCCCGACTCCATCCGGACGATAACGACTCGGCTCTAGGCTCTCCGTCCCGACTCTTGGCCCCGACTCCGGCTCCCGGCCACGACTCCGGCTCCCGGCCACGACTTCGTCCCGGCCAACTCCTGGCCACATCCTAGCCGTCCCGACCGCTTCCGACTCTTGGAGCATGATGGCTTTGTCCTGACTCCTGGCCATCTTGGTCTCCACGGCTCCGGGCTTCCAGCTTTCTGCTCCGACTCTGGCCCCCCCTAGGCTTCGGATGCTCCCGGCCGCTTTTGGCTCTCTTCGTCCTGGCCATCCCGGTTTTGGTTCTCTTCTTCGATCCGGACGCCCCTGGTCTTTCACGGCCCTGGCTCCGCCTTCTCTGCTACCCTCTCGCCTGCTAGCTCATAGCATCGGAGCGAGGGGAGCTCCATGTGCCAGGAACTAGAGATGGAGTCTAGTTTGTTGAGACAACGACTTGCTATATATAGCCTTGAGGACGTGGATTACCACCCTCCGTTGATATCAAAAGATGAGCTAGTGCCTCATCCCAAGAAGAGGAATTGCTTTTGCTAGTCAGACATTTTGTTCTCTGGTTGTTAACAATTCACATGCATGCGTCCAAAGACCAATGCATGGATTCAGAAGTTATGTACATGCACTACATGCATCCAGAAGCACCCTTAGCTGGCCTCCCAAGTAGGACCCGACTTGATCACCCGGGTTACGCCTCCAGCTAGCCACCTAGGTAGAACCTCAGCGGCCACCTGGATAGGGCTCATTATGGGGCCCACATGCTTGGTCCCATCATTCATTACTGTCTGCGTGTTTCCTCATGATTCAGAATGGGACAACGGACGTGCAACGCAAGGGATGTTTAGCAAATGTCGTAACAGCCGCTCATACCACACTGCAACTGCCTGCAGCGATTACCCACTCTGATGAAACGTGGCCCACCAACCAACTACAGCCTTCCACTTCTGATGGGACTGACCCACCAATCAGCTATAGCCACCTATATTAGATGGGACATGGCCTACCAACTTTGATATGCCATAAGGAGGCAAGCCTCACCGTTGCTGCTCTTATCATGAATGCTTTGATAGATGGTTACACCTAAGTCTCACAAACATCAATAAAATGGGTAAGAAAAATTTCCAACTAATAAGAAAAAAAAAAGCCAACAACTCCTGAATACTCATTCACACTCACACAAGTGCTTCTTTAAGCCTTTCTTTTTCGAGCTTTCTTAAGCTAATGACTGTTGTTCATAGTACTAAATTGAGTATCAAAGGATTTTCATCGAAATCTTTGGTTCCTGAGACTTTTTATAGGCCTCCGATTGAGGCAAAGCCTACCGAAAGATTCTCAGCTCATCGGAAAAGATGATCGAGCGATCGTAAATGATCGAGAAAGGTCATTTGGTACCAACACTATCCATCTCTACAAAATGAAGGAGATGAAATGGAAAATGCTAGTTACATACTGATATGGCTGATCCAACGCCGTCAGATTAAACGATAACAACGACTGACGGAGGCCCTCTCGGCCTCCTGAGCCCCCCCTCGGTATCGGCCTCAAGCCACAGCTCCTGGGCCTTATAAACAGTATCTCAACCCCCGAGACCCCCTCGGTCTCGAGCTGCATGAACAGTGCTTGGCCTCGAGTTCCACCCTCGGGCCTACAAGCCACAGCTCAAGCCACAGCTCCCGAGCCTTATGAACAGTATCTCAACCCCTGAGACCCCCTCGGTCTCGGGCTGCATGAACAGTGCTTAGCCTTGAGTTCCACCCATTGGCCTCAAGCCACAGCTCCCGGGCCTTATGAACAGTATCTCAACCCTCGAGACCCCCTCGGTATCGGGCTACATGAACAGTGCTTGGCCTCGAGTTCCACCCTCGGCCTCAAGCCACAGCTCCCGGGCCTTATGAACAGTATCTCAACCCCCGAGACCCCCTTGGTCTCGGGCTGCATGAACAGTGCTTGGCCTCGAGTTCCACCCTCGGCCTCAAGCCATAGCTCTCGGGCCTTATGAACAGTATCTCAACCCCCGAGACCCCCTCGGTCTTGGGCTGCATGAACAGTGCTTAGCCTTGAGTTTCACCCTCGGCCTCAAGCCACAGCTCCCGGGCCTTATGAACAGTATCTCAACCCCCGAGACCCCCTCGGTCTCGGGCTATATGAATAGTGCTTGGCCTCGAGTTCCACCCTCGGCCTCAAGCCACAGCTCCTGGGCCTTATGAACAGTATCTCAACCCCCGAGACCCCCTCGGTCTTGGGCTGTATGAACAGTGCTTGGCCTCGAGTTCCACCCTCGGCCTCAAGCCATAGCTCCCGGGCCTTATGAATAGTATCTCAACCCCCGAGACCCCCTCGGTCTCGGGCTGCATGAACAGTGCCCGATGCATGATCTAGCCCGCCCCGGGCCACCTGGCATGCCCACGTAATCCGCTACACATCCGTAGCAGGGTGTGGCCATACCTCATAACGACGTATGGTCCATCGTGTGTCTGTCACTATACATGACCACACCCCGTTACAGCGTACGGTCCACCACCTGCCCAAAACTGTGCACGGTCACATCCGGAGATGGCGCGCACCAGGCATAACCACAGACGCCAGACACCTGTGAGGCCTTACTGACAGGTGATGCAGGACACCTCCGACATGCATGGTGATAGTACGATCTGTCACTGTCAGCCTCATCTTTTGTCCGTTATTGAACGGGGCACCTTGAAATCAGCAATCTTCTGGGATGGAAGGATGTATCTTCGAATAGGTATAAAAACATACGCTCTCGCTGTAAGTAAGGATCGAAAAACTCTGGTTTTTCTAGCTTCTTCCTACTAGTTAAGCCCTAACTATCTAGCTTCCTTCGGTTAGACAGCTCTCGTTTGTTCCTGAGTGACTAACTTGAGCGTCGGAGGGTTCACACCGGAGCATCCGGTCTTCGGGGACTTTTCTTGCAGGAGTCCGGCGAGGAGGACGTCCGTTTCCCCGGTGCTTGAAGAAAGTGACTCGGCGTCATCAGATTGACGTGCTAGAAAGGGGGGCAAGAGAAAGATATCGAACCAGCGATCTGCAATCTCTCTCTCCCCAAGCTCTTGAGCCATGGTGATGACCCATGCGAAAGGGGGCTCTGATCTCAACAAGGCATGCCCCAAACACAGCTTCCCACTGCCCCGGATCAACCAGCTAGTGGACGCTACGTTCGGGCACCAAACTCTTAGCTTCATGGATGCATTTTCGGGGTACAACCAAATTGGGATGAACCCAGCTGATGAAGAAGCTACTTCCTTTATTACTGAAAAAGAGATTTACTGCTATAAGGTGATGCCGTTTGGGCTGAAGAATGCCGGGGCCACCTATCAGAGGTTGATGAATAAGGTCTTTGAGGACCAGATCGGGCGTAACATGGAGGTATATGTGGTTGATATGCTGACCAAGAGCACCAATGCTGCAGACCACATCGCCGATCTCGCAGAGACCTTCAACAATCTGCACCGGTACCAGATGAGGCTGAACCCCCGCAAGTGTACCTTCGGAGTGGCGACAGGCAAGTTTCTGGGCTTTATGGTAACCCAGCGGGGGATCGAAGCCAATCCCGACAAGATCCGAGCTATCTTGGATATGAGGCCCCCAGCTAATAAGAAGGAGGTGCAATGCCTAACCGGGAGGGTGGCGGCCTTGAGTCGCTTCAGGTCAAGATCGGCAGAAAGGTGCCTGCCCTTCTTTAAGGCGCTGCGCAAGGTCAACAGCTTCGAGTGGACAAAGGAATGTCAGGATGCCTTTGAAGAGTTAAAGCAATGTCTATCCACTCCCCTGCTGTTGTCCAAGCCAAGGGGCGGAGAAGAGCTCTTCATGTACCTTGCAGCCTCCCCCGAGGCTGTCAGTTCTATGCTCGTGTGCATGGATGCCGACGAAGTGCAGAGGCCGGTCTACTACACCAGCAAGGTACTTTATGACGTCGAGACCAGATATTCTAGGACCGAGAATATCATTTTTGCCCTGGTGGTCTCTGCCCAATGCTTCCGACCCTACTTCCAAGCTCATCCCATCGTGGTGCTCATGGACCAACCTCTTCGGACCATCTTGTCCCGTCCTGACACCTCTGGTCGGTTAGCCAAGTGGGCCATCAAGCTGAGCGAGTTCAACCTATCTATCCGGCCAAGGTCTGCCATGAAGTATCAAGTGTTAGCTAATTTCTTGGTCGAGTGTACTTGGACCAAGGAGTATTCGGAGGAATCGCGTCCGTAGGTGCACATGGAGCCCTCCTTGACCGAGGAAACAGAAAAGGAAGACTGGATCTTGCATATGGATGGAGCAGCAAATTCTCAGGAAAGCAGAGCCGGGCTCATCCTTGCGAGTCCCAAGGGGGAGGTGGTGGAGTATGCCCTTCGGTTTCAGTTTCCGGCCACTAATAACCAAGCGGAGTATGAAGCCCTATTGGCGGGAATGAGGCTGGCTGAGGAGCTCGGTGCAAGGCATCTGAGGGCCTTCACGGACTCCCAGCTTATTTCTGGCAGGTTGCTGGGGAATACGACGCCAGAGACCTGACCATGTCCCATTACCTGAGCAAGCTGCTGTCCCAAGCCTCTCCATTCTCTTACTTCCGCATCAGCTATATTCCCCAAGCGGAGAATGCTAGGGCCGATGCACTGTCCCATTTGGCCACCTCGGCCGACGGGACCCTAGGAAGAACGTATGTGAAGCACCTGCAGACCCCAAGCATTGAAGCTGCGGATGAAGCACTGCCGGTTGAGCAAGGGCCCTCCTGGATGGATGCCTACATCCGATATTTGACCGACGGCACTCTCCCAGAAGATCCCGCTGAGGCCAGACTGCTCAGACGGGGTCCCGAAGTTCCTGATGATGGACGGGAAGTTTTATCGAAGATCATTTTCTTACCCGGTCCTTAAGTACGTCGGACCAGTCGAAGCAGACTACATCTTGCGGGAAATCCATGAGGGCATCTGCGGGAGTCACCTGGGGGGTAGAACCCTAGCTTACAAGGCCTTACGGCAGGGGTACTACTGGCTAACTATGAGGAAAGACGCGGCCGAGCTTGTTAAGAAATGTGATAGCTGCCAGCGCCATGCCAATATTTAGCGACAGCTGGCATCTCAGCTGACCCCCCTGGGGGCGCCTTGGCCCTTCGCCCAGTAGGGTATGGAAATCTTGGGACCATTCCCCCCAGCCTCCGGGCAGCGCAAGTTCCTCCTAGTGGCCGTCGATCACTTCACCAAGTGGATTGAGGCCGAAGCCCTTGCTAAGATCACTGAGAGCAAGGTGAGTTCCTTCTTTTGAAAGTCTGTCATATGCCGGTTTGGATTACCACACACTCTGGTCACCGACAATGGCTGGCAGTTTGACAACACACCCTTCTGAGGATTCTGCACCGAACTGGGCATCCACCAGAGATTTACTTCCGTCAGACACCCCCAGACCAACGGAGCGGCCGAGGTAGCCAATCACATCATTCTCCAAGGACTGAGAACCCGATTGGATGATTGTAAGGGACGATGGGTGGAGGAGCTCCATAATGTGCTATGGGTATACCACACAACGCCATGAGCCCCCACCGGAGAGACCCCATTCAGTCTGATCTTCGGATTTGAAGCTATCATCCCAGTGGAGATAGGCTCCCTGAGCCCGCGGGTGGAGTCATATAGTGAGGAAGATAACCCGGACCGACTGCGAGCTAACCTTGATCTAGTGAGGAGGTGCGAGACCGAGCGCGGCTCCGGATGGCGGTCTACCGGCAACGAGCTGCCAAATATTACAACGCCCGCATGCGCCCCAAGACCTTTTTACCAGGAGACCTGATCCTTCGACGAGCCGAGGTCTCAAAGCTGACGGAAGGAGGCAAGCTAGCTCCGAACTGGGATGGGCCCGACCGGATCACCGAAACACTCCGTCATGGAGCATACAAGATTGCAGAGCTGGATGGGAGGCCGCTCCCCCGGACGTGGAATGCCAACAACCTCCGTCGGTACTATAAGTAGTGCATTCCCTTCTTACACTAAATACCATGCTTGTATTCTTTTGGGTTTTCACCCCTCATTTCACATCAATGAACTTGAGTTCTAGCATCTTAGTTTTTCAACAAAAAGCCCTGGGCCAGCCAGGCACAAAGCCCAGTGTACTACTGGCAGAGCGACATACCATCGGCTCTCAACAACTAAAGCCCAACCCTGGTCGGCACAGAAAGCCTTGGGCTAGCGAGGCACAAAGCCCAGTGTACCACTGGCAGAGCGATGTACCATCGGCTCTCAACAACTAAAGCCCGACCCCGGTCGGCACAGAAAGCCCTAGGCCAGCCAGGCACAAAGCCCAGTGTACCACTGGCAAAACGATGTACCATCTGCTCTAACAACTAAAGCCCGACCCCGGTCGGCACAGAAAGCCCTGGGCCAGCCAGGCACAAAGCCCAGTGTACCACTGGCAGAGCGATGTACCATCGGCTCTAAACAACTAAAGCCCGACCCCGATCGGCACAGAAAGCCCTGGGCCAGCCAGGCACAAAGCCCAGTGTACCACTGGCAGAGCGATGTACCATCGGCTCTCAACAACTAAAGCTCGACCCCGGTCGGCACAGAAAGCCCTGGGTCAGCCAGGCACAAAGCCCAGTGTACCACTGGCAGAGTGATGTACCATCGGCTCTCAACAACTAAAGCCCGACCCCGGTCGGCACAGAAAGCCCTGGGCTAGCCAGGCATAAAGCCCAGTGTACCACTGGTAGAGCGATGTACCATCGGCTCTCAACAACTAAAGCTCGACCTCGATCGGCACAGAAAGCCCTGGGCCAGCCAGGCACAAAGCCCAATGTACCACTGGCAGAGCGATGTACCATCGGCTCTCAACAACTAAAGCCCGATCCTGGTCGGCACAGAAAACTCTGGGCCAGCCAGGCACAAAGCCCAGTGTACCACTAGTAGAGCGATGTACCATCGGCTCCCAACAACTAAAGCCCAACCCCGGTCGGCACAGAAAGCCCTAGGCCAGCCAGGCACAAAGCCCAGTGTACCATTGGCAGAGCGATGTACCATCGGCTCTCAACAACTAAAGCCCAACCCCGGACGACACAGAAAGCCTTGGGCCAGCCAGGCACATAGCCCAGTGTACCACTGGAAAAGCGATGTACCATCGGCTCTCAACAACTAAAGCCCAACCCCGGTCGGCACAGAAAGCCCTGGGCCAGCAAGGCACAAAGCCCAGTGTACCATTGGCAGAGCGATGTAACATCGGCTCTCAATAACTAAAGCCCGACCCCGATCGGCACAGAAAGCCCTGGGTCAGCCAGGCACAAAGCCTAGTGTACCACTGGCAGAGCGATGTACCATCGGCTCTCAACAACTAAAGCCCAACCCCGATCGGCACAGAAAGCCCTGGGCCAGCTAGGCACAAAGCCCAGTGTACCACTGGCAGAGCGATATACCATCGGCTCTCGACAACTAAAGCCTGATCCCGTTCAGTACAAAAAGCCCTGGGCCAGCCAGGCACCAAGCCCATTGTACTATTGGCAAAGCGGCGTGCAAGCAGCCCCTGAAAGCTTGAGTCAATCTTAGCCTTTCGAGTCCAGTGCTCCATCGGTCACCAGGAGTCCATACTCCTCGACTCTAGGATTCGGTCCTACGTGGCTAGGTCGAGATTATTTGAGAATGAATTAAAGGTTATTCCTCGATACCGACGAAGCCCCTAAGGGTCCCACGTCAGTAGCCAAAGGACTTGGGGTAAAAGTTACAATTGGATAAAGATAAATTTCATTGAAGGAAAGAGTGTACTTCATTAACTTGAAAGTGCTTACAAAACGCCGACCAAGTCGGACTTGCAAAAATGAAAAAGTACAACGTGAAGCTCACGGTTCAGCCGGCGCAAGTTTGTCGTCAGACGAAGCAACCTCGGAGAGACACTCCGGCTCAACCTCAAGGGCCTGTGGAAAGTCCAGGTCTCGGGCGACCTTTTCCTTTCCACGCTGGAACCCTTGAAGATACGTTTCCGCCGAAGTTTCGGCCAGCTCGTCTATGAAGCGCTCGGACGCCCTAAACTCTTCAATAACCCTGGCAGCCCTGGCCTCAACAGTTGCCTCCACCTCGGCAGCTCGAGCTTTCCTCTTTGCAGCTAGAGATGCCACCGCTACCCTCTCAGCCTCCAGGGCACGATCCCTCTCCTCCTCAGCTTTCCTCTCCTTTTCCTCGACCTCCTTCGCCCTCTCCTTGGCCTTCCCTGCCCTCTCCTCGGCCTCGCCTGCCTCATTCTCGGCCGCCTGGATGGTCACGGCCAACTCTGAAATATGCAGGTCCCTGGCCGCAACAACGCTTTCGGCCTCCATCAGCTGGCTGAGAGCCACCTGCAAACGGTTGGTCTCAACTTCTGCCCGGCTCTCGGCCGCCTTTATCTCATCAACCCGGGCAGTCCTGGCCGATTCCAAGGCCCTCTAGGCTGCCTCCGCTCGAGCGCGAGCCTCCTCGGCCTCTCTCTGGGACTCCTGCATGAGGGTCTTTCCCCCATGAATGACCTCCCTTGTAGCAGCCAAGGAGTTCGCAATCTGCATGCAGGCCTCATGTCAAAAAGAGAGAGAAAGAATAAAAGGGAAATCTAAAAGCAGGGAGCTTCGAGTCTACTTACTTTGACCAGGGCCGCGTAGGACTCTCGGAAGAACGTGGCCGCCTTCAAATGGCTAAGTTCTTCCTGAACCTCAGATACAAAGATTGATGAGATGAGCCACTCTGCCCAGCGTCCATCGTCCAAAATGGAGTCCCGATGCAGCCTCGGCCTGGCTTCATTTCCTCCAGTAGCCTCGGCGGCTTCGGATTTGGCGCACGGAGGCCTGCTTGCCGGTGTGGGGGTGGACTTGCAGCCCCCGACGGTCCCTCACCCCAGCTCCTTGTTACCTCGGCGGGGACTGTTTTACGGGGATGGGGGGTTCCTCCGCTATCGCCGGCTCCTCCGTGGCCGGCTCCTCCGCTATTGCCGGCTCCTCCATGGCCGGCTCCCTTTCAGGCGGGTGTCGGCCGTTAAATCAACCTCCGGGACGGCCGGAGGCTCTTGCGGTGCAGGTGGCTCAGGCACCTGCACTGTCGGGCGTTTCGGGGCCGATGCTTGCTGCCCCTCACTCGACCCCTCCTGGGCCCTCCTCTTGGTAGTGGCCTTCATGAGTCTGCAGGTTGGGACCTTCATAGCTGTACAACATCGGCCAGGGTCAGCAAAAAAAAAGGAAGACTTTGACTAAGTATGAGGGAGATTTACCGCGGTGGGAGATGAGACCCGCCGACTGGAGGTTTTCCTCTGTTAGAAGCAGGTTGTACCGAGGGATGTCGGTAGCCAACAACTGCCCCAACGCTTCCTTGTCTCCGGGATGGACAGTGAAATTCATGTTACCTCGAAGGTCGGGGTCCCCCTATCGGGGCTTAACTTAGTCAAGATTGGCAAAGAAAAATCGGGACTTCCATCCCTTGATGGAAGTAGGAAGAAGAAGCTTGAGGACTCAGCCGGGTCGGGGCTGAAACAGCCACCAACCCTTCTGAGCCCGGAGGATGTAGAAAGAACGAAAGAGAGAGACTCGAGGGGCAATGTGGAGATGATGGCAGAGAACGACGAAGGCACTAACGACCCGAAGGGAGTTCGGGACCAACTGAGAAGGGGTCAAGGAGTAATAGTCAAGGAGGTTTACGAAAAAAGGAGGGAGTAAACGGAGGCCCACCCTCAGGGAAATTTCGTAAATGGCCACTTGGCTCGGTCGAGATGAGATCACTCTATCATCGGGGGTCGAAAGATAGAGCCCGACATCCCGAGGATTTGGTAACGGGCCCGGATGTTCGCCAAATCCTTGCCTGTCACCGTGGAGGCGACCCCTTCCGGGGATTCCGCCCCCATCCTCGAGGAGGTGCCGGCCTCCGCTTGGGGTCTCCTCGATGGGGCCGTGCCAGCCGCCGCGAGCGCCTCCCTGCGGGAGCCTCCCCGGCGACCCACCGCCGAACCAGAGGGACGCGGTCCTCCGAATCAGAGGACCACTCAAGAGGAGGTGAAGGAGAAGGGGGAGAAGAAGGAGAAGCATGAAGCCTCTTGGGAGAAGGACGATCCTCTGAATCGTCCTCCAAGGTCCAAGACTGGGACTCATTATTGGAAGAAGGAATAGAGAGGTCTAAAAGAGACGAAGAGCTGACCTGGGAAGAAAATGGCGTGCACAGGCTCTCAGGTTGCAGGGAAGGCCAGGAGGCAAAAAATCAGGGAATCAGAGGAAGAAGACAATGATGGCAGGAGCAGTGTGGCCAGATTCAACCACCCACCCGAGTTTTATTGAGTTTCAAATTATCACGCCTTGTCTCATCAGCTACGTGGACTCTCACCGTAGGCTGGGCTGCCTGACGATCGCTCGACGCGTGATACAATCTGCTTCCGGCCAACGATGGGACGCCGCTGACGTCATCGTTATGATGGGCAATGATGGCGTTACTTTCCTCACGGACTTCGAAGGATCAACCTTGCCTCGAGAACGATCGCCGCAGATCGGGTGGACGATAGTGGCTGCCCTTTCATATCCCCCATAACACCCGCGTAAAGTCATCGCAGCGCCCAGAGACACGTATCCGGGGGCGATTCGCAAAGGACGGGGATCAGCCACTTGGGAGGTGACACCCCTTTCGCCTTGCTGGGGTAGGCCCACTCCATCTCAGGGGTGAGGGGGCATCTGATATGGCTGATCCAACGCCGTCAGAATAAATGATAACGGCGACTGACGGAGGCCCTCTCGGCCTCCTGAGCCCCCCCTCGGTATCGGCCTCAAGCCACAGCTCCCGGGCCTTATGAACA
>UESW01001889.1:106944-148407 GCA_900491605.1 Calamus simplicifolius
TTGGTCCTTCATCTCAAATCATACTATTCATGTTTGTTAACTCAGGATTTTCAACTAACAGTGTAACCCCCCGGTAATTAATTTAAGGGAGAAGGTAACCTCGGTAATTAATTTGGGGACACCTGGCACGTTTCCTTCTGACGTTTAGCGACGTTTGGATTTCAAACCTCCGCATAATGAATGAGTTCTCAATTTCCTTGAGCCGAGGCATGGCGAAGGTGCTTAAAAGGAGATCGAGAGCAAACCTCTCCTTCATCCACGCGTGTGCCTTCTCCTGGTAAGCCACTGTCCATGCTAGAGGGTGAGAGAGGCAGAGCGAGAGAGCTAATTTTTGGCTCTATTTTGGACCGGGTTTAGGAAAGAGAAAATATAGACCGGATCATTGTTGATCCTAGTTTCTTGGGGTATTTTTATTTCCTCATTTGGGCGTATATATTGAGAGATATTCGAGGCCAAAGTTGGGCCTAGGATTAGTTTGGGGTAGAATTTAAGGGACACTTTATTATTTAATTTTTAGGGGTTTAATTGTGAAAATTAATGCTGTAGGTAAATAGATGTTCAAATAACTGGTTTACATTTTGGAATTAGCATACTGACCTAAGTAAGCTAATTATCATGATTTTATAAATTATTTAATATATAATCTTTGGATTTATAGCTGTATGCATATTTATGAAATGAGATAAATGGAAATTTGATATTTAAATTGGTAATAGTACCATGAGTATACAAATGAGTATTTGCTATGATTATTACAGCTAGTAATATTTTGCAAAGTAATAGCTTTATATGTATGTACAAAAGATGAATTATATGCTTATTTTGACTTTGCAAAATATAATGGTACTATTGATATGTTTATATGTAATTGTTAATAATATTCAAACCACTGTATATGTGATGTGAGAAGCTTATGCTTATATGATGCATGAAGTGTGACATTCAAATATGAGAAGCTTATGCTTATATTGATGCATGAAGTATGACATACAAATATGATGATGATATTGATATATATTATATGTGTCACCGCGGTTCTCATATGATGTGAATGATGTGAAATGATGTGAAATGCCAAGTGATACGGGACCCACCTCCATAAGGAAAGATATGTGGAGGGCACACATCTGTAGGGTGTGTTGTGATTATTTTTGATATATGGCATAACACTGGTACCAGGACCCTTCCTCTTAGGGGACATTTAAGAGTGATATACCAGTTGGGTGTTGTAGGACCGTGGGACACATAAGGAGTGGTAATTATATAAATACAGTGTGTTTGTTTACATTGCATATATTGGCATTTATTGTATGATTTAGCTTCCAAAATTACTTTGAGAAAATGATATGCATATTCTAATATGGCAAGTGTATTTGAAATTGGAAGCTTTTTATTGGTAAAGCTGAGTTGATTTGATAACATTTTGAAATGATTAATGGATTATATATTATATTATAGTAGGCTTACTTATTGAGTATGAGCTCATATAAATCTCACAATGCTTTTCAGAGCCACAAGACTGAAGAATGAATTATGGGTTAGATGGAGCTTCTACTAAATAAATTAGTTACATTATGTTGATGTAACCCCAGTGATGTTTATATGTAGGGCTTGTAGCCCAAATCTTATAATTATGGATTGTATTAAGTTATGAACTTGGATTGATATGTCAATATTGCCTTATTTGAATTAAGTGCCTTGATTCGTGATGCCTTGCATGCCTGGCATGCGACGGGTTGTCACCCTAGCTCAAATTTTTGGTTTGGGATGAGACAGCTATAATTGTATCAGAGCCTAGGTTATGACCTTAGGGACACATACATAATGACACTTTAGGCAAAATACTAGGATAACATTGAGACAATTATAACTTATAGGAATTTGAGGTATTATGCTTTGAAAGCCTGAAATGTAAAGTTTATCATGATATTAATAAAAACTAATTTATCAGGAAATAGGAATGGCTAGTCGCACTAGAAGTCAACAAAATAATGAGGACTCCTAGGTTGGTAATGCTAGCCAGCTAGAAGGTCAGGAAACTACCGGAGGTGGTGGCCCTATCACTCAAGTCGGGGCTGATCACCAGGGACTCCAGACTGAGATGCTTCAGGTTCTCTCGGGTATGGCATAGTCAATGCGGAACAGTAATAAAAACAGATCCTGCAGGCCTTGTCCACTCAGCCTGCTCCCACTATCCCATACACTCTGCCTGCCCCCACTATTTCGTAGACCCAGCTTACCCCTCCTACTCTACAAACTCAGCCAACCTTATCTACTAAATCTGCACCATTGACCCAGCCTACTCGACCTCAACCCTAAGTAGGGGTTGGCCGCAGCTTTGCTAATTTCAAAAAGTTTGCCCCTGCCCCTTTCTTTGGAACCACTAACCCTGTTGATGCTGAGCGGTGGATGCGAGACATGGAGAAGGATTTTGCAGCCCATGGTAGCCAGGAGATGGAGTGAATCAGATTTGCCACCTATCTTCTCCAGGGGGAAGCTTATGATTGGTGGTTAGTTGAGGAACAGCGACGAGGTGGACAGGTTATTTCTTGGGGAGAGTTTAGGGAGGCATTTTTCGACAAATACTTTCCCAGGAGTATGCAGAGACAGATGGAATCAGAGTTTATCAAATTGGAGCAAAGAAATCTTTCTGTGGCCCAGTATGAAGCTAAATTCACTAGGTTGGCCTGATTTGCTCCAAATATAGTGACCAATGAAATGGCCAAGATCACCAGATTCACTGAGGGACTGTGACCCAACTAAGGCAAGCAATCAATGCTTTTGAGCTTCTTACTTATAGTGTTGTGGTGAATAAGGCCTTAGTGATTGAGAGGGATATGAATGCAGTCCAGAGAGATTGGGAGCAGCAGAGGAAGCGGAAAGGGCCTAATTCTGGCCAACCCCCAGTTCAGGCCAGGAAGAGAGGCACGCAACAGACCCCAGCAGGACAACAGAATAGGAAGACTCGTTACCTTCACTGTGAAAACTTCCACCCTGGAAGGCCTTGCAATAGACTACCAGGTGCCTGCTTCCTTTGTGGAAAATTGATCATAAGATAGCCACCTATCCCCTTCGAAAGGATCAGCAGCCTTCTTCTAATCAAGGGATGAGCCAGCAGCATCAGCAGTAGCCACTGAGGACCCAGGGTCTTCACCCTCACTCAGCAGGATGTTGTCGCCTCTAATTCTGTGGTGATAGGTATATCATTTAATTTTTATATCTAGTATTGCATTCTTATCTAGTACAATGCATTGATAGTTAATTAGAAAATTAGGTTAAATCTTTAATGTTAAATCAAATTACACTTATGTCTAGGAATGATTAAAGTAGGCACTGCTTATGCTCAAACCTTAATTGACCCGGGTGCCATGCATTCTTTCATATCTGACACCTATCTTGATAAGAATGCATCATTAACACCCATTCCTCTAGAGCAAGAGTTGCATATTTCTTTGCCTAATGGAGATATTATGAATGTTAACATAGTATGCAAATCCTGCCTGATTATCTTGGGGATAGGAGGTTAAATGCTAATCTAATTGTCCTTCCATTGAAGTTCTTTGATGTCATCCTTGGAATATATTGGTTGGCCTCCTATCATGCTTCAGTAGACTGATTCAGGAAGATTGTCAACTTTAAAATTCAAGACAGCCTGAATTCAGTTTTACTGGTGGTCAGAAACATCTTGCCTCGGTGTTCGTATCAGCACTGCAGCTGGAAGGTATCTGATGAATGGTGTCTAAGGATTTCTTGCTGTAGTCAAGGACCTTCAGCAGGAAGAGACCAGTTGGAGGATATTCCTATAGCTCGAGAATTTCCCTGATGATTTGACTAATTTGCCCCCAGATCGGGAAGTCGAGTTCTCCATTGATCTAGTTCCTGGAACTGGACCTATATCCAAGGCCCCTTACCGTATGGCCCCGGCTGAGCTAAAAGAATTGAAGGATCAATTGCAGGAGCTCCTAGATCGGGGATTTATCAGACCCAGTGTTTCTCCTTGGGGTGCTCCAGTTCTATTTGTTAAGAAGAAGGATGAGTCTTCGGCTCTGCATTGATTACCGAGAAATCAATAAGGTAACAGTGCGAATAAGTACCCTCTATCGAGGATTGATGACTTGTTTGATCAACTCTAAGGAGCCCGAATATTCTCAAAGATTGATCTCAGGTCAGGGTACCATCAACTCAAAGTCAAGAGGGGGATGTACCTAAGACAGCATTCAGAACCAGATATGGCCACTATGAGTTCTTGGTGATGCCGTTTGGGTTAACTAATGCCCCAGCAGCATTCATGGATCTATGAACAGAATTTTCAAGCCATACTGGATCAGTTTGTGGTGGTTTTATTGATGATATCTTGATATTCAGAAGCCATAAGGAGCATGAGGACCACCTAAGAATCGTGCTACAGATTCTTCGGGAGAAGAAACTTTATGCCAAGCTGCAGAAGTGTAATTTTTAGTTGGATCAAGTATCTTTCTTGGGTCATATAATATCCAAAGATGCATATATGTGGACCCAAAAAAGATTGAGGCTATCATTAGCTGGAGCTGACCTTCCAATGTGGCAGAAATCAGAAGCTTCTTGGGGTTAGCCGGGTACTACCGTAAATTTGTGGAGAACTTCTCTCGCATTGCTTACCCCTAACTCACTTAACCCAAAAGCGAGTGAAGTTTGACTGGACAAAGGAGTGTGAGAAAAGTTTTCAGGAGTTAAAGCAGCACCTAGTGTCAGCTCCCATTCTTGTTCTTCCAACAGGATCTGAAGGTTTTACTCTATATACTGATGCCTCTCGAAAAGGATTGGGATGTTCTGATGCAGAATGGGAAGGTGATAGCCTATGCCTCCAGACAACTAAAGCCTTATGAGCAGAATTATCCTACTCATGATCTGGAATTGGCTGCTGTGTTTTTGCCCTGAAGATTTGGCGGCATTATCTATATGAGGTGTCATGTGATGTGTATACAGATTATAAGAGTCTAAAATACATCTTCACACAGAAGGAGCTAAACTTGAGGCAGAGGAGGTGGTTGAAGCTACTAAAGGATTATGACTTGAATCTACACTATCATCCTGGGAAGGCCAATGTAGTAGCTGATGCCTTGAGCAGAAAATCCTCTTCTGAGTTAGCTGCTATGATTACTTCAGCCTCACATATTGAGAGACCTTGAGAGGTGGGAGGTTGGATTGAGAGTACAGCAGTCTGATGGGCTTGTTGAAGCATTTGTACTCCAGCCAACCCTAGTTGACAGGATCAAGTCCTCCCAGATGAAGATCCAGATTTACAAAGGATTAAAGAAGCTGTGCAGTCAGGAGTTCAGAATGAATTTTATGTAATGGATGATGGATCCCTGAAATTTGAAGTAGACTTTGTGTGCCAAACATGAGGAGCTAAAGCCAAAATTTGAAGGAGGCTCACTACTCTCCTTATACTGTGCATCCATGGTGGCACTAAGATGTATAGAGACTTAAAGGAAAATTTTTGGTGGAAGGGATGAAGAGGGAGATTGCTCAGTATGTGGCCAAGTGCTTGGTATGTCAGCAGTGAAGGCCGAGCATCAAAGGCCTGTGGACCTCTTCAATCTCTGATGATTCCTCAGTGGAAATGGGAAAAGATTACAATGGATTTTGTGACTGGTCTGCCCAAAACTCCCAGGAGTAATGATGCAGTTTGGGTTATTGTGGACAGACTAACAAAATCAGCTCATTTTACCTTTCAGAGTTGGGGTCTCTAGTGAAAGATTGGCTAGTTTGTATATTGAACAAATCGTGAGACTCATGGTGTTCCTGTATCTATTGTATCAGATAGGGATACTAGGTTTGTGTCCCAGTTCTTGAAGAGTCTTCATAAAGCTATGGGAACCAAATTAAACTTCAGTATAGCCTATCATCCCCAGTCAGATGGACAATCAGAGAGGACCATACAGATTCTGAAAGATATGTTGCGAGCCTGTGTGATGGACTTGGGTGGAGCTTGGGATAACCACTTACCTTTGGTGGAGTTTGCATATAATAATAGTTACCGGCCAGTATCCAGATGGCTCCATTTGAAGCTTTGTATGGTAGGAGGTGCAGATCTCCTTTATGTTGGGATGATGTGGGGGAAAGGAAATTGCTAGGCCCTGAGCTGATTCAGCAAACAATTGAAAAGGTGCATTTGATCAGGGAGCATCTTCGTACAGCTCAGAGCAGGCAGAAGAGCTATGCTGATGTTAGAAGGAGGGAATTGGAATTTCAGGTTGGGGACCATGTCTTCTTAAGGGTATCACCAACCAAGGATGTGATGAGATTTGGGATTAGAGGAAAGCTGAGTCCACGTTATATTGGACCTTTTGAGATCTTGAGCAGAGTTGGAGAGGTTGCTTACAGCCTGGCATTGCCACCATTCTATCTGGGTACACAATGTGTTTCATGTTTCTATGTTGAGGAAGTATATTCCTGACCCCAGTCATGTAATAGAGTATGAACCTATACAGTTGAAGAAAGATTTCACATGAGGAGCCTGTGCATGTCGTGGACTGCAAGGATCAGGTTCTGAGACGGCATACCATTCCCTATGTCAAGGTACAGTGGAGTAATCATTCTAAGAGATAAGCTACTTGGGAACTTAAGGAAGAAATAAAAAAGAAATATCCATAATTATTTGTATCTTAATATAGATAAATGATGTATCAATGACAGTTGACTTTTGAATAAAATCTAGTTGATTATGGAATAAAAAAATTGGATTCTATATTTTTTATATATATCAATATTGAGGCAAAAATTTTTATGAGGGGAGAATGTAACCCCCGGTAATTAATTTAAGGAAGAAGGTAACCCCGGTAATTAATTTGGGGACACCTGGCATGTTTCCTTCTGACGTTTAGGCAATGTCTGGATTTTCGAACCTCCGCCTAATGGATGAGATGAGTTCTCGATTTCCTTGAGCCGAGGCATCGCGAGGGTGCTTAAAAGGAGATCGAGGGAAACCTCTCCTTCATCCTCGCGCGTGCCTTCTCCTGATAAGCCACTATCCATGCTAGAGGGTGAGAGAGGCAGAGCGAGAGAGCTGATTTTTGGCTATGTTTTGGACCGGGTTTAGGAAAGAGAAAATATGGGCCAATCACTGCTGATCCTAGTTTCCTGGGGTATTTTTATTTCCCCATTTGGTGTATATATTGAGAGATATTCAAGGCCAAAGTTGGGCCCGGAATTAGTTTAGGATATAATTTAAGGGACACTTTATTATTCAAATTTTAGGGATTTAATTGTGAAAATTAATGTTGTAGGTAAAGAGATGTCCAAATAGCGGTTTACAGTTTGGAATTAGCGTGGTGACGTAAGTAAGCCAATTATCATGATTTTATAAATTATTTAATATATAAATCTTTGGATTTATAGCTGTATGCATATTTATGAAATGAGACAAATGGAAATTTGATATTTAAATTGGTAATAGTACGACGAGTATACAAATGAGTATTTGCTATGATTATTACAGCTAATATTTTGCAAAGTAATGGCTTTATATGTATGTGCAAAAGATGAATTATATGCTTATTTTGACTTTGCAAAATATAATGGTACTATTGATATGTTTATATGTAATTGTTAATAATATTCAAACCACTGTATATGTGATGTAAGAAGCTTATGCTTATATTGATGCATAAAGTGTGACATGCAAATATTAGAAGCTTATGCTTATATTGATGCATGAAGTGTGACATGCAATATGATGATGATATTAAGATATATTTATATGTGTTGTCGTGGTTCTCATATGATGTGAAATGATGTGAAATGCCAAGTGATACGGGACCCACCTCTATAGGAAAGATATGTAAGACACATCTGTAGGGTGTGTTATGATTATTTTGATACATGGCATAACGCTGGTATTAGGACCCTTCCTCTTAGGGAACATTTAAGAGTGATACACCAGTTGGGTGTTGTAGAGCCATGGGACACATAAGGAGTGGTAATTATATAAATACAGTGGGTTTGTTTACATTGCATATGTTGGCATTTATTGTATGATTTAGCTTCCAAAATTACTTTGAGAAATGATATACATATTCTGATAATATGGCAAGTGTATTTGAAATTGGAAGCTTTTATTGGTAAAGCCGAGTTGATTTGATAACATTTTGAAATAATTAATGGATTATATATATTATAGTAGGCTTACTTATTGAGTGTGAGCTCATATAAATCTCACAATGTTTTTCAAAGCCACAAGACTGAAGAAGGAATTATGGGTTAGATGGAGCTTCTATTAAATAAATTAGTTCCATTATGTTGATGTAATCCCAGTGATGTTTATATGTAGGGCTGTAGCCCAAACCTTATAATTATGGATTGTATTAAGTTATGAACTTGGATTGATATGTCAATATTGCCTTATTTGAATTAAGTGTCTTGATTCGTGACGCCTTGAATGCCTGGCATTCGGCGGGTTATCATTCTAGCTCAAATTTTGGGTCTGGGGCATGATAAATAGAGAGGTGAGAATCTATAAATTGGAGGGTGATGGCAAGTGTACACCAAGGCAGCCAAATGTGATTGTAGCAAGCTTGCACATACCACATACCCCTAGCTTGCTAAAGGATGCCTCATTTGATCTAATGGTGGTGGCAGCAATGGCGGCGGTGGCACCGGTGGCGGTAGTGATGGCTGTGCTGGTGCTCAGCTTGTCCCCAATTGCCTTGCATAGAGAACATATTGTGTGCCGTCTGCTTCTGGATACGCTTCTTTCCATTGGTCGCGGAGGGAGGCCTTGGTTTTCTCCTGGACTTTGTTGCCCGTCCAGGCCCAATCTCGAGGTTGCAAAACTACTGGTTACCATCAAACATTTATTTAAGATTTAAATTTTATTTGTGAAATTGTTTAAGATTTACTTGTCATTTTATATTTTTAGTCTATATATTTTTTTTGAAATTCTCATACTAATATCTTTTCATAAAATAATTTAAGTGAATTTTTTTATCTGAATAAAATTTAAAAATTTTGCAACCGACGAACTATTCTGAAATTGACTATTAAAAGATCCGGGACTCTTATATTGCACGAATTAAAAAAATTAATTCCTTTTATAAATCGTAGCCAAGAGTTTTTTTGAAATTTTTTTCAAAAAAACCACCAAGCCAAATATAGTTGAAGGATTTAGGATTTTGGATTAGCTATTTTTTCCTTTCCCTTGTGTGCCTGCGTCTCAGAGTGGGTCTATGGATGTCAGCAAAAATATAATAATAATGTCTTTACTTCTGTCAAGGGGTGCTGGATGTATGCATGCCAGGAAGGCCTAACGGAATGTAGTTCTATATGGTGACAGGATAACGGTGGTTCTTTATGCCCTCCTCTCTCTTTTTCTCCTTTTTCTGACCCTTCTCCAAGTTAGCATCACCTGGCCAAGAACGGGTATTGCAATTGGTTCGAATAGATAGCTGGTTGTGTGGGAGGCATGGTGCAACGATCTGCTCGTAGTTAAATTGGTGGTGTTTGAGGCTGTCTACCATGCTGCTCTTCGTCGTTTAAACCCCTGGTCACCTCCTTTGTGCCCTATCCCTCCATTGCAACAAGAAATGGAGGAAAGCATGCACTCGGGCGTGCCAATTGGACTGCCGAAATGTATAACCAATTCCAACGTCTGGCATCCTGGCCTGGCATTTATGGGTGTGTATGATACAATGAGGAACATTGCTATCATGCTTCTAACCATATTTGGATGGTACCATAATTTATAAGAAATTTATTAAGAGAGAGTGGCATAAGAGAATAATACCTCCATATGAAGTTTTGGATGATAAGATTAAAAAGCTAATTTTTCAAAAGAATCTTATAAAAGTACTATGATCGAACTCTAAAATAAGTGACCTTAAATGCCATTGTAATAGCCGCCATATCATTACAATAGCTATTTTCCTTCTTCAAAGTGCAAGGATCAATTTTAGTCTTGATACAGCCAGTGGGCCTCATGGGCCATAATGACGGCGTCTGGGCTTGACCTAAGCAAATCGGCCTTTCCTCCTCGGTCCCGGCAGGGCCAGGGCGGCCTCCCGGAGTCCGCCACCTTTTCCCTCTTCTCCCAAGCCAGCCTCAGTCTTCCACTCAGCCTCTGGCTTCAGGATTCTCCCCGCATCGGCTGCTCCCAAGCTCCTCCGAAAACTCCCGAGCTCCCACTCAGCCGCACCACCTTTTCTCTCTCCTCCATATGGAGACAGCTTCTGTTCGGCCTTGCCCCGGCCTCATCCAAGTCGGCCTCGGCACCAACCTCATCCAAGTCAGCCCTAGTTGGCACTCGGCTGCCCCCTCGGCCTCGGTCTCCAGTCGGCCTCGGCCCCAGTCGGCCTCGGCTCCAGACGGACTCGGCCCCAGTCGGCCTCGGCCCCAGTCAGCACTCGGCTGCCTCCTCGGCCTCGGTCTCCAGTCGGCCTCGGCTCTAGATGGACTTGGCCCCAGTTGGCCTCGGCCTCATTCGACACTCGACTGCCCCCTCAGTCTCGGTCTCCAGTCGGCCTCGGCCCCAGTTGGCACTCGGCTGCCCCCTCGGCCTCGGTCTCCAGTCGGCCTCAGCTCCAGACGGCCTCGGCCCCAGTCAGCACTCGGCTGCCCCCTCGGCCTCGGTCTCCAGTCGGCCTCGGCTCCAGATGGCCTCGGTCTCCAGTCGGCCTCAGCCCCAGTCGGCCTCGGCCCCAGACAGCACTCGGCTACCCCCTCGGCCTCAGTCTCCAGGCGGCCTCGACTCCAAACGGCCTCGGTCTTTAGTCGGCACTCAGCTGCCCCCTCGGCCTTGGTCTTCAGTCGGCCTCGGCTCCAGTCGGCCTCGGCTTTAGTCGGCCTCGGCCTCAGTCGTCACTCGGCTGCCCCCTCGGCCTCGGTCTCCAGTCGGCCTCGGCCCCAATCGGCACTCGACTGCCCAGTCGGCACTCGACTGCTCCCTCGGCCTCGATCTTCAATCGGCCTCGGCCCCTGTCGGCACTCGGCTGCCCCCTCGGCCTCGGTCTCCAATCAGCCTCGGCCCTAGTCGGCCTCGGCCCCAGTCGGCCTCAGCCCCAGTCGGCACTCAGCTGTCCCCTTGGCCTTGGGCTCTAGTCGGCCTCGGCCCCAGTCGGCACTCGACTGTCCCCTCGGCCTTAGTCTTCAGTCGGCCTCGGCCCCAGTTGGCCTCGGTCTGCAGTTGGCCTCAGCCTCAGTCGGCCTCGGCCCCAATCGGCACTCGGCTGCCCCCTCGGCCTCGGCTCTTCCACTTGGCCTCGGCCTCAATGCCCAGCACCGAGCTTCCCCCAGCCTCGGCCAGCCTAAGCCTCGGACCTGCTCTCGGCTTCTAGCTTTGGCCTCGGGACCAACCTCGAACTTAGCTCCCAGCCACCTAACAAGTGCCCAGGGCTGCCACGTGGCCCACTAACCTACTCTTTGTTAAGACTATGGGCGGTTACCGATATACTGTGGGCAGTTCCCAATATTTACGGTGCGCGTGCATAGCAACTATGCACGCACCCACCGACTATTGAGCCGACCCTAACGGAAGGATTCGACTGTTATCGACGAAGGGTAAGAGGGACCCCTGAATAGGTATATAAAGACCTCGACTCACGACGAGGAGGGGGGCTGAATCTCTACTCTCATTTAAATCCCTGTTTCCAAATCGCTGACTTGAGCATCGGAGGGTCCTCGTCGGAATCACCGATCCGGGACTTTCTTGCAGGTTCTCGGCTGAAAGAGGCGGTCCTGGTCATTCCTCTGAAGGACTACGAAGCATTTCTGTCGCCTGACGCTCCTCAAAAGTGATTTGGCAGCAACAAGTCTCATATAGTTATATATTAAAACAATGTTACATACCTATAGAGGATCAAGAAATTCACATAATATTTTATTAGATAATTTTTTTGGATGAGGTACTATGTTACTATAAGTAATAACAGAATTGATCCATCTTATAGTCAATGTGAACTAGAAGAAGTTACAGATAGACTTTTCTAGAATTGACTATAAGATAAGTAAATCTTGAATACGATTAAAAGACTTAAATAATATCTTTTAGTCAATTTTTTTTTGGATGAATGTCTAATTTATGCATTTCCCATATTGTTTTGTTTATATTATGCATCTAGGCGAATTGCTCAGCATTAGATCTAGTGGTTGGGAGTGTTGAAATGTATGCAGTGACTCAATGCAGAACCAAGCCCCCTATCAAATACTCTGAAATCCCTTTACCTTTGCTTGAAAGGGTGAGAAGCCTTCAATCAGGCTTGCTCTTAAACTAATTGTGTCCAAATCCCTGCTTGATATTGTTGAGAAACAGCCATTTCATATAGCTGATGATGAACTATTGTTGAATACTTCTAGCGGCTATGCCAAAGAGGACTTAAGTTATTAGGCCTAGCAAAGTGATGCAAAGTAGGGTAAAACTTTGCTATATCTTCTCTAGATTTGTCACATTTTTTTCTCAACTACTATTGTGTTTACCGTCTACATCACATGACTCATTGGTCAGGACGCTACTCTACAGAAAGAAAACATTGTTCTATATATGAAGATATTGTCTCGGTGCTTCAGACGAATGAGTAGAGAAAGAAAATGACCAAGGAAGTTGTTCCCCAGAAGGATCTATCAGTTGAAAAAGGTCAGGCAGAGGCAGGGACAGAAGCAGGCCTAGGAGATGTCAAAGTTCAGGAAAGGCAAGAGAGAAGCTAAGTGCTACAAGTATGTTGAGTAGGACATTTCAAGAGGAATTGTCCTAAGAGAAAAAATCAGAAGGAATAAAAGATAGGATCTAAATCTGTGAGTACAGTTGCAGACCAAGAGGTAGAGGATAATCTCTTGATGGTATCAAATGATCATAGGTACAACATAGAGATGTGAACCCTGGATTCAGCCTATTCTCATCATTACACTCCCAACCGATCGTGGTTCAACACTTATACAGAGGTTGATCAGGAAAGTGTGACTCTTGAAGATGATCATCCTTGCAAGGTAGCAGGGATTGGTGCAGTGAGGTAAAGACGTTTGATGGCATGGTGCACACTCTTACTAGTGTGAAGCATGTTCTAGAACTCAAGATGAATCTGATGTCATTGGGATACCTGGAGTAGACTGGATCTAGCTTCATCAGTCATACCAGGAGTGGAGTTCTAAACATCTCTAATGGAGCTATGGTAGTAATGAGAAGGAAAAGGCTATAGAACAACCTCTACAAGATGGAGAGCTCTGTGATGATCAAAAATCTGAGGTAGTAGATATGGAACAGGATCCCTAGGATGTGTACAAGATGTGGCAATATTTGCCTAGGGCACATGAAAGATAAGGGGATAAAAAAAACTGAGCAAGAGAGGGCTGCTTCTAGACTTGAGTGATGGAGATATGGAGATTTATGAGCCATGTCAGATGGAGAAGCAGAGAAGAGTGCAGTTCTCAGTCAGCACAGCTAGGAGTGCAGAACCCCCGGAGTTAGTATACACAGATGTCTAGGGACCAGCCATAGTTTCTGCAAGGAATGTGACCAAATACTTCTTGATCCTGATAGATAATTTTTCAAGAAAGTTGTGAATCTACTTCATGAAGAAGAAATCAGAGGTTTTCATCAAGTTTAGAATTTAAAGACTAAGGTGAAGAAGGATAGGGTAGGAGTGTGAAGTATTTGAGGTCAAACAATGGCGAAAAATATACCAACATGGAGTTTCAGAGTTTTTGTGAGGAGTGGGGTATCAAAGGTACTTCTCAATGATGAAAACTTCTCAATAGAATGGGATGGCTGAGAAGATGAATAGAACACTATTGAAAAAAAGTAAGATGCTTGAGACTGCAAGAAGGGCTTCCAAAGATATTCTGGATTAACTCAGTAGATGCAGCAAGCTACTTGGTCAATCGATCATTGATAAGTCTATTTATTATCCCAATTTAATTGTTAAAATACATATTAATTACTCTAAATTTATTAAAAATTAATACTTTTATGGATGTTTGCAAAAAAGGAGCCTATAGATGGAAGAGCTCAATTTTTTGAGTCCAACGGTGCAGACAACACTCAAATCGGAACTCTATTTGCCTGAAAAGAAAAAAAGAGATGATTTTACATGATTCTTGATGCAAGCTAAGGGCTATGATGTAGAATGGATGGCTAAGAAATTTTCTCGCGATATCTAGCCGATCTTGAGCCCGACTGACTCTAACTTTGATTAAGAGAAAGCCCTAAACAAGCTTTATATAAGGAAAACCCTAGGCAGTAGTTGGGGAGGAGTTTCTACAAAGTTCTTTTCTTCTTCTTTTATTTAGATAATTGTATTTAGGCCTGGAAGTGGAAAATGATAGAGGGAATGTTGGCGGCAGAAATGCATGGCTAGATTCTTTCAACTTGGGATGATGATGAAGCCTGTAATTAGGTTTATCTTTTTTTTATTTTTAATTTCTATGCAATAAAAATCATACTCTTCTTTCATATATCTTTTGAGTTATTTTTCTGATCGAGGTTTTGATCTGACATACACGGCCTATACCCTCTATGAATATGTCGTGATCTCAGAATATGGTACGTGCCTAAGAGAGATAGATCATAGTATGATAGTTTAGACCTCTAACTTTTTAAATAATTAGATAGTTTATACTCAAAATAGGCATGCCATGATCTTCTGATGTAGCCCGTGCCTGATAAGAGATAAATTATTCTAACCTTAAATTTGTAAAAATTATTGCTATTGCAACATAAAGAAAAGAAGATAAAATCTATTTACATAGTAGATTCGGATTCCTAGATTGCTTCTCCTGCTATTTTAATTTTATTAATTAATTAGTTGTTATCTATTAATAACCGTTATTCTTAATATAATCCTCTACAGATAATTTTTTCTTTTTTTGATGAAATAATTGTCCTTGATCCCCGAGGATACGATTCTGATTCATCACTAGCTATAGTAGTGAGTAGGTTTTATTTTTGACTGCCAATGACAGTGATCAATCATCGCACACCAGGTTGGATGGAGGCATTCTGAAGGAGATGTGGTCTGAAGGGAAGACAAGCCTGAACTATCTGAGGATGTTTGGATGCATAATATATGTACATGTTGGTGCTGGAGAGTAAAGCAAGCTAGACGCCAGGTCAAAGAAGATGGTGTTTCTGGGCTACCCATATGGAATCAAGGGATATCGGATGTGGGACCCTTTAAAGAAGAAGGTTGTCATCAGCAGGGATGTGACCTTTGATGAGAGCTTGATCCTTTAGAGAAGATATGGCACAAAAGCACAGTAGGGACTGCAAGAGGTGCAATAAAGCAATACAAGTCAAATGACCTCCTACACAATCATGCCATTTACTAGTGGATCAAGAAGATTTGAGATTCAGATGGAGTGAACTGACAGAGGGGTCAAAAGCAAGGGACTTTAGTAGGATGTAGTTAGGCAGGGAACTGATACTGGGATCGCACTACACATGCCTAAAAAAATGTGCGACCATCAATTCAATATAGCTTCAAGGATTTGGTGTCATATGCCCTAATGACAGCGAATGGAGACCCTTACACCTATGAGAAGGCTATGGATAGCTAGGATAGAGATAGGTAGGTCATGCTATGGTAGAAAAGATGCAGTCTCTCTCTTTAAGAACGATACATGGCAGTTGGTCTAGTTGCCATAAGGGAAGAAACCCATTGATTGTAAATCAGTTTATCAGCGCAAGGAAGGGCTTTCAAAGCAAAGGGGTATCAGGTACAAGGCAAGACTAATGGCCAAAGGATACTCTCAGAAGAAAGAAATCGACTACAGTGAGGTATTTTCTCTAATTGTTAGGCATACTTCCCTCAGATTACAGTTGAGTATTGTAGCAGTTCAGGACTTGGAGTTGGAGCAGATGGATATGAAGACAGCATTCCTTCATGCTCACTTGGAGAAGAGCATCTACATAAAGCAGCCACCAGGGTTCAGAGAACCAGGATCATATGCGAAAGTTTGTTTGCTAAAGAAATCTTTGTACATACTGAAGCAATCGCCGAGGCAGTGGTATAAGAGATTTGACACTTATGTCAGGAGCATTGATCTTTTTAGGTGTGATTCTGATTCTTGTGTGTTGGCCCAGATAACAACCCAAGAGGGGGGGTGAATTGGGTTCTTAAAAATTAGCCTTTTAAAATCGTTTGCTTAAGATGAATGAAGGCAATAGCAATGTAAATACAAAGTGCAGTGAATAAAACAGAGATAGAGAAAGAGTCAATGGAAGCACGGCAAACACAAAGATTTTATAGTGGTTCGGTGTATCCAACACCTACGTCCACTCCCAAGATTCACTTGGGTCCACACTATAATCTTCCTTGATTACAGCAGAGTTGTTTTACAAGCTCACAACTCAAACTTGTTGTTTTCCCGGGATCACAACGAACCCAGCTGGTTTTCAAGGGCTCACCAGCACAAAAACCCTAACACAAGCTTAACCAAGCTTGTACCGAGGTAAGACTACCTCCTCTAGTTCAATCCCCCAGATTGAACTAGACACAAATAATAGAAATATGTTTTTCAATTACAAAGCTCCTTAATGAGCAGATAAACAAATATAAGAATAAAGTTTAGAAAAGCCTGATTTGCAGTTGGTTGGCTTTGAGCTTTTCTTCTTTTCCTCAACTCCTTTGAAGTGTAGAATCGGGCCTCAGCTCGGATTCTTCACGGAATGTATGTTGGAGTTGATTTGAGCTTTTCCTCTTTTCTTTGAGTGTTGAAAATCACTTGAGATGCTCTTGAATAGCTCTTGGATTTTCTTCTGAAGCTTCCTTGGATGTTGAGCTTGAGCACAGAAGAAGCTTCCTTTGATTTCACACTCTTTCTTTCACTCTATTTTGAATCACGGATTTTTTCAAAAGCTCTGTTTTTCCGATTTTTCTCTTCTTTTCTTTTGAAGTGAATATCTCTCTATGTATATCTTTGATTTGAAAACGGCTTCTCTATTTATAGATTCTGCAAAAATATAGCCGTTAGAAACAAAGAAAAATAGCCGTTAATCAAAAATCTTACCGTTGACGCTGAGTTGGCATTCGGAAAAATCTCGCCCAGATTTGCTGGAGTCGACTCCTGCTTTCCGCGAGTCGGCTCGAGGTCGTGATACCAAAAATAGAAATACTCAGAAAGTCAAAGGGTCGACTCATCAAAAATAAAGTGTCGACTCCTGACAGTCGGGGGTCGACTCATGAAAAGTTGGGGGTCGACTCGCGAAATGCTCAGAAAAACACACCTCTGGTGTCTGAGCGGAGTCGACTCGCACAGTCATGGAGTCGGCTCGACAGAATCGGGGGTCGACTCGAGAAATCACATGGGTCGACTCGAGACAGATAGTCATTTCTGTACTCTGAGTGGAGTCGACTCTGAAACTCAGAGTCGGCTCCGGAACGTATCAAAAATCAGAAATTTTCTGATTGACTTTAAATTCGTTCCAGATTCATTTTAAATCATTATTTTGACTTGAATATAATAAAATTGACATTAGGAATCAATTCAAGAAATGTTCCAAAAACTCATTGATTATATATGAAGTATAAAATTTCTTTTTGAAAGCTTAAACATGGAGCTTGAAGTTACTTTCAAATTGATTAAAGTTATACTTTAACATTCTCATTCATTGTTCTAAATAAATTCATTGCTCATGTAAATAAACTCATTACATCTTTTAATGTACACATGGCTTTTGGTAATCATCAAAATCAATAAGATTGGGGCATATAATTTTTCAACAATCTCCCCAACAATCTCCCCCTTTTTGATGATGACAAAAACATTGAGTTTATGCATGATTGATTAGAGAATTTATTTTATTTTCATAGTTAGGCTTAGGCTCCCCCTGAATGAGGTAGCTCCCCCTATGAAACTTAAATAAATATCCCATTCATCAATTATTTATTTCATTCATTCAATCATTTTATATCATTTGATTAATCAATTTCTCCCATATGCATATACAGTTATAAAACTATAAAACTCTCCCCCTTTTTTGTTATCAACAAAAAGGTAGAGAGCAAAACATAGTCATTCATTCATTCATTCAAGATTTGATTTAACAAAATCATTCATTCATTGATAAAAGGAAGAAATACATTGAGTATTCAAAATAGACAATTCATTACATCAAAGTGTCAAAATGTAAAACATAATATTAACTTCAATACATTGCAAGGACTAAGTATCTAATACATTAAAAGTGAGTCCTAACAATCCTAGTCAAATGATCTATTATATTTTTCATTCCATCTGTTTGTATCTTCACATAGTCCTTTAGTCTCTCATCCACAAAGGTGCAAGCAGTCAAAATTTTATCTTGGAGCTCAGCATTGCATTTAGCATATGTTTCGCCATCTCCGCAGACATCTTTAAGTTCTTCAAATATGTTCTTTAGATCTCCACTTAAAGACTCTGAAGAAGTGCTAAGGGTAGATTCTATTTTGGTGATCCGGTCATCCAAAGAGTAAAGAGTTTCCTTGAGATTCATAAACTTGTTTTCAAACTCTGATTTTAATTTTTCTGACTGATCATCAAGAAGGCCTTTAAGTTGCCTTAACTGAAGTTCTGTGAAGCCAACAGATGAAGATGATGCTTGATCAAACAACGGAGCAGGGTAGGAGCAGGAGCAGAAATAGGAGAGCTCGGAGGTGCAGGCGAAGAATGTCTAACTGATGGTCCCGGTGCCTCAGCATCCACGCTCTTCTCCATCAAACCTTTCCTTTCCCATCTTCCGTTCTTCTTAACAAAACCCATCCTATGTATAGTGGCCAAACTGTAAAAATCTGTGTGTCTCAAGTTCCTCATAGGCTCACTATCTGAAATGACAATCCCTTGGCTCTGGAAAATTTTAGTGAGGATCATGCCATAGGGCAAACTTGATTTTCTCTTACCTCCACAGTCGGCAATATACCATAAAATCATACTAGGAAGGTTAATGGGTTTACCCGTCACAATTGCATCCATTACAAAATATCTCTTTCTGACACATAATCAAATCTCCCAATTTTGGGGAAAAGGATTCTACTACAGATGTTGTGGAGCAGTCTCAGTTCTAAGGATAACTGATTAGCAAAAACTTCCTCAAAACCGACAACCTCCCGGTTAAGTAGTCTAGAAAGAGCTGGGCTTCTGTCTCAGAAGAAAATGTAGATGTACCTGACATGGTAGATCCAACAATCTTGAAAGCAGCTCTACAGTCACTGAAATTCTATTTCCTCTACAATGCTTATAAGTCCATTATCTCCTCTAGATAGATTCTTATAAAATTCCTTGACAAGGGCGGGATATGTAGGGCAATCTAAGGAACAATCTTTTCCCAACCCATCTCAATCAACTGTCTTCCCAAAAAAATCCCTCAGCCTCAAACAATTCAAAATCTACTTTCCTCCCGTAGTTATAATCCTATCAGCAAGTCTATCTACCTGTGATGGAGCCGTAGATGGAGAAGCATTAGGGGTCGAGGAGGATGAGGTTGAATCCGTGCTTGGTGAAGGCTCACGAACAGGACGCCTCACGGTCTTCCTCACGCTCTCTTCCTCTTTACTCCGGCCGCACCAAGGTTAGAACCTCGAGTTTTAGGGGCCATTGATCTATTGGAAGGGTTAATCAGGGATTTTGAGGATTTGGAAGGTCTGGAAGAATTTTGGAGAGAGTATTTGGAGAGATTGAAACGATAGAAATGAACGGCGAGTCGACTCTGCCCTAGATAAATCGACCTGGGACCACTTCGAGTCGGCTCCCGCAAAGCGAGGGGTCGACTCCGGACAGTCACAGAAAACTATCCCGAAGTGGAGTCGACTCGCGCCGAGAAGGGGTCGACTCAAGAGTTTCAGTAGAAACCTGGAGTCGACTCCGATACTCACCGAGTCGGCTCCGAGACCATTTCAGAGCAAAAAACATAAAGTTTCTAATCTGAAATGTGTCCGGAAATGATCTTAAAATTGATAAAATAATCATTGGAATTTAATAGATCAATTAGATATGAATTCTAGATAAGATTTCCTTAAAGATCAAGGATTTGAAAGAATTTTAGATAAAATTTCCTTAGGGGTTTCAAATTCATTCTAATGGATCACAAATCCCTAACTCTCCTCTAAGATAACAGAATCTTTCTTCACTCAAGGGTTTTGTAAATATATCAGCTAATTGTTCTTCAGTATTAACATAATCAAGACATATTTCATTATTTGCAACATGTTCTCTTATAAAATGATATCTAATTTCTATGTGTTTGGTTCTAGAATGTTGAATTGGATTTTTAGTTAGATTAATTGCACTTGTGTTATCACATCTTATAGGTGTTTTATCAAGTGTGATACCATAGTCTTCAAGTTGTCGCTTAATCCATAGGATTTGAGCACAGCAACTTCCAGCTGCTACATATTCAGCTTCAGTAGTTGATAATGCAACTGAATTTTGCTTTTTGCTAAACCATGAGATTAAGTTACTTCCTAAGAATTGGCATGCACCACTTGTGCTTTTTCTATCTAACTTACATCCAGCATAATCAGAATCAGTGTATGCAATCAGATTTAATGTTGAGTCTCTAGAATACCATAAACCTACATTTTTGTTCCACTTAAGTATCTTAGTATTCTTTTAACAGCAATTAAATGTGATTCTTTAGGTTCAGACTGAAATCTAGCACATAAGCAAACAGCAAACATTATGTCTGGTCTACTTGCAGTTAAGTAAAGTAGGGATCCGATTATACCTCGATAATATTTTTGATCAACCTTCTTACCTTCTTCATCTTTGTCCAGCTTGCATGAAGGACTCATTGGTGTTCCGAGGGGTTTGATTGATTCCATACCAAACTTCTTTAGAATTTCTCTTGTGTATTTGTTTGGTTGATAAAGATTCCCTCTTTGCTTTGTTTGATTTGGAGTCCAAGGAAGAAGTTGAGTTCTCCCATCATGCTCATTTCAAATTCGCCCTGCATCAACTTAGCAAACTCTTGACATAGAAGATTGTTAGTAGCACCAAAAATGATATCATCAACATATATTTGAACTACTAATAAATCTTTACCTTTTCTTTTCAAAAACAATGTTTTATCAACATTTCCTCTTATAAAATCATTTTCAATTAAGAATTTACTTAATCTATCATACCAAGCTCTAGGTGCTTGTTTCAAACCATATAATGCTTTGTGCAATTTAAAAACGTGATTTGAAAATTCATGATCTTCAAAACCTGGTGGTTGTTCTACATATACTTCTTCATTTATAAATCCATTTAGAAAAGCACTTTTTACATCCATTTGAAATAAGTTAAAATTCATGTGACATGCAAATGCAAGTAATAGTCTAATGGCTTCTAATCTAGCTACTGGTGCAAAGGTTTCATCAAAATCAATACCTTCTTCTTGATTATATCCTTTTGCAACTAATCTAGCTTTGTTTCTAATTACTATGCCATTTTCATCTAGTTTATTTCTAAATATCCATTTTGATCCTATAACAGAATGATTTTTAGGTCTTTCTACTAAAGTCCATACATTATTTCTAGTGAATTGATTTAATTCTTCTTGCATTGCTAACATCCAATTATTATCTTTTTCAGCTTCTTCAATAGTTTTAGGTTCAATTTGTGATACAAATGCAAGATGATTACTAATATTTCTCATAGATGATCTAGTTCTTATTCCTTGAGATGGATCACCTATAATCAATTCCTTAGGGTGACTATAAGCATATCTCCAATCCCTAGGTAGATCTACATCATTATGATTAGTGTTAGTATCATCATCCTTAGGTGAATCATTATCTTTAGCGTCTTGCTCATGATCTAAAGATACATCAATATTTAATTTTTCAAGATCTTTCTCAATTAAGTTTGTATCTTCTTCATCATCAAATTTTCGGAACGAGTTGCTAAAGATTCATCAAAAACTACATGAATGGATTCTTCAACAACTAAAGTTTTCTTGTTAAATACTCTATATGCTTTACTAGTTGTTGAATATCCTAAGAATATTCCTTCATCAGATTTAGCATCAAATTTGCCTAAATTATTTTTACCATTATTGTGAACAAAACATTTACAACCAAATGCATGAAAATATTTAATGTTGGGTTTTCTATCATGCCATAATTCATAAGGTGTTTTCTTTAAAATAGGTCTTATTAAGGCTCTATTTAGGATGTAACATGCTGTGTTAATAGCTTCCGCCCAAAAGTATTTCGGGAGTTTACTTTCACATAGCATGGTACGGGCCATGTCTTCTAGAGTCCTATTTTTCCTTTCAACTACTCCATTTTGTTGTGGGGTTCTTGGTGCAGAAAAATTATGATTAATACCATTTTCATTGCAAAAACTTTCAAATAAGTGATTTTCAAATTCAGTTCCATGATCACTTCTTAGAGACACTATGGTAGTGTTTTTCTCATTTGTTACTTTCTTGAAGAATTTCATGAATATCGAGAAAGTCTCATCTTTGTGAGCTAAAAACATTACCCAAGTGAATCTAGAGTAATCATCTACTATCACAAGACCATATTTCTTTCCTCCTAGACTTGTGGTTCTAGTTGGTCCAAAAAGGTCCATGTGAAGTAGCTCTAATGGCCTAGAAGTTGAAACAATATTTTTAGATTTAAAAGAACTTCTCGTTTGTTTTCCAAACTGACATGCATCACATATTTTGTTATTTTCAAAATCTAATTTAGGTAGACCTTTTACTAAATCCATTCTAATTAGTTTTGAAATCAGGTGTGTGCTTGCGTGACCTAATCTTCGATGCCACAACCAACCAATCTCATTCATATTAGCATTATTAGCAACTAAGCAATGATTATTAGTAGACAAATTGTCTAAGTCAATCAAGTATACATTGCCATTTCTATTTCCAATAAAAACAATGCTATTATCAATGGGATTAGCTACTGTGCATATAGAAGATTCAAATGATACTTTAAAACCTTTGTCACATAATTGACTTATACTAATTAAGTTATGCTTTAAACCATCAACATAAAGTACATTTTCAATATATGTGGAGGGAGTTATTTGAATGTTACCAAACCCCAAGATTTGGCCTTTGCCATTGTCGCCAAATGTAACAACTCCTCCTTTCTTTTCTTCAAGGGTGATGAATTCTTCTTTGTCACCCGTCATATGTCTTGAGCAGCCACTATCAAGATACCACTTTCTCTTTGATCTCTTGGCCACAAGACATTCCTGCAATGATATCAAACTTTATGTTTAGGTACCCAAGCTTTCTTGGGTCCTTCATGGTTAGTAGCAATAAAATTGTTCCTTTCGGAACCCATATTTTCTTTCCTTTAATATTTAAGTTTTTATTAGGTTTTAGAATTTTACATTCATAAGATTTATGTCCTTTTTGATTACATTTAAAGCATGTAAAATTACTTTGGCCAGCACGCACAAAAATATTTTTCAGTGATTTTTGTTTTCTTAAAGTGTTATACCCTAATCCGGCTTTGTCAAAAACTGCTTTTTGACTATTTAATAACATGTCTAATTTAGTTGAGCTTAAGTAAACTTATCAACTATGTTCTTATGTTTTTCAACCTCTTTCCTTAGTTTATCATTTTCATTGAATTAATTCTTTTTCTTTTACAAAATTTCATTTTCAGATTTAAGTTTCTTAACTTCATTATTAAGATTTTCCTTTTCTTTAATGAAAGTTAATTTTCATTTTTCAAAATCTTGTATTTCTTTTTCAAAACCTTGAAATCCCCGACAAGTTCATTAAAAGCATCAAAAATTCATCAAAAGCAAATTCATCGCAAGGGTTCGGAACTTACCTCATCGTTGTCGTCCGCCATAAAACATACGTTTGCGACTTCCTTTTGTTCTTCTTCTTCGGAAGAAGATTCCTCGCTATCACTCCAAGTCGCCACATAAGCCTTCTTTTTCTTTTTGTAGGCTTTCTTCAATTTAGGACATTCATTCCTAAAGTGCCCCGGTTTATTACACTCATAGCAAGTCAAGGGGTCTTTCTCTTTTTCTTTGTCCTTGTCCTTGTTCTTATCCTTTTCTCCTTCCCACTTTGCTCCAAATTTCTTCTTGTGGAAGGGTTTCTTTCTCCTCATGAATCTTTTAAATTTTTAGCTAAGAGAGCAGTCTCTTCATCATCATCATCATCATCGCTGCTGCTCTCTTCTTCTTTTGCAGCTTTGAGGGCAATCACTTTCTTCTTCTGTGTCCTCCTCTACATGCTGCTTCATAGTCAGCTCATGGGTCATAAGTGATCCTAGAAGCTCCTCTAAGGGTAAAGTGTTGAGGTCCTTTGCTTCTTGGATTGCTGTCATTTTTGCTTCCCATGATCTTGGTAATGACCTAAGAATTTTTCGAACAAGTTCTGAGTTAGTATATGTCTTACCAAGACTTTTCAAACCATTTACAATATCTGTAAATCTAGTGTACATGCATGCAATGGTTTCAGATTGTTCCATGCTAAACAACTCATATTTATGAACAAGAATATTAATTTTAGATTCTTTTACTTGGTTGGTACCCTCATGGGTAACCTCTAATCTATCCCAAATCTCCTTTGCGGAATTACATGTGGAGATTCTATTAAATTCATTAGCATCTAAGGAGCAATATAAGACATTCATGGCTTTAGCGTTAAGCTGTGCCATTTTCCTATCATTATCATTCCAGTCCCTTTCGGGCTTAGGAACAATAGTGCCATCATAACATGTGTGGGTGTACTAGGTCCATTAATTATAACACCCCATAGTTCATAATCAGAAGCTTGAATGAATATCCTCATTCTAGCTTTCCAATATGAATAATTTGAACCATTAAACAGTGGAGGTCTATTCGTAGAATGACCTTCAGCAAATGATCCAACTTGTGTTGCCATTTGGATCTTTAGCTCTTGATCGTGTGATCAAAATCTAATGAGCACTAGCTCTGATACCAATTGTTGGCCCAGATGACAACCCAAGAGGGGGGGGTGAATTGGGTTCTTTAAAAAATTAGCCTTTTAAAATGTTTGCTTAAGATGAATGAAGGCAATGCAATGCAAATACAAAGTGCAGTGAATAAAACAGAGATAGAGATAGAGTCAATGGAACACGGCAAACACAAAGATTTTATAGTGGTTCGGTGTATCCAACACCTACGTCCACTCCCAAGATTCACTTGGGTCCACACTATAATCTTCCTTGATTACAGCCGAGTTGTTTTACAAGCTCACAACTCAAACTTGTTGTTTTCCCGGGATCACAACGAACCCAGCTGGTTTTCAAGGGCTCACCAGCACAAAAACCCTAACACAAGCTTAACCAAGCTTGTACCGAGGTAAGACTACCTCCACTAGTTCAATCCCCCAGATTGAACTAGACACAAACAATAGAAATATTTTTTCAATTACAAAGCTCCTCAATGAGCAGATAATCAAATAAAGAATAAAGTTTAGAAAAGCCTGATTTGCAGTTGGTTGGCTTTGAGCTTTTCTTCTTTTCTCAACTCCTTTGAAGTGTAGAATCGGGCCTCAGCTCGGATTCTTCACGGAATGTAGTTGGAGTTGATTTGAGCTTTTCCTCTTTTCTTTGAGTGTTGAAAATCACTTGAGATGCTCTTGAATAGCTCTTGGATTTTCTTCTGAAGCTTCCTTGGATTGTTGAGCTTGAGCACAGAAGGAGCTTCCTTTGATTTCACACTCTTTCTTTCACTCTATTTTGAATCACGGATTTTTTCAAATGAAGCTCTGTTTTTCGATTTTTCTCTTCTTTTCTTTGAAATAATATCTCTATTGTATATCTTTGATTTGAAAACGGCTTCTCTATTTATAGATTCTGCAAAAATATAGCCGTTAGAAACAAAGAAAAATAGCCGTTAATTAAAAATCTTACCGTTGACGCTGAGTTGGCATTCGAAAAAATCTCGCCCAGATTTGCTGGAGTCGACTCCTGCTTTCCGCGAGTCGGCTCGAAGTCGTGATACCAAAAATAGAAATATTCAGAAAGTCAAAGGGTCGACTCATCAAAAATAAAGTGTCGACTCCTGACAGTCGGGGGTCGACTCATGAAAAGTTGGGGGTCGACTCGCGAAGTGCTCAGAAAAACACTCTGGTGTCTGAGCGGAGTCGACTCGCACAGTCATGGAGTCGGCTCGACAGAATCGGGGGTCGACTCGAGAAATCACATGGGTCGACTCGAGACAGACAGTCATTTCTGTACTCTGAGTGGAGTCGACTCTGAAACTCAAGAGTCGGCTCCGGAACGTATCAAAAATCAGAAATTTTCTGATTGACTTTAAATTCGTTCCAGATTCATTTTAAATCATTTTTTGACTTGAATATAATAAAATTGACATTAGGAATCAATTCAAGAAATGTTCCAAAAACTCATTGATTAATATGAAGTATAAAATTTCTTTTTGAAAGCTTAAACATGGAGCTTGAAGTTACTTTCAAATTGATTAAAGTTATACTTTAACATTCTCATTCATTGTTCTAAATAAATTCATTGCTCATGTAAATAAACTCATTACATCTTTTAATGTACTCATGGCTTTTGGTAATCATCAAAATCAATAAGATTGGGGCATATAATTTTCAACAATCTCCCCAACATTGTGTATATGTTAAATCTCTAAATGATGGTTCTAGAATGTACTTACTCTTGTATGTAGATAACATGTTGATAGCATGCAAGAGTAAGAAGGTTGTACATGAACTGAAGACAACTTTGTCTTGGGAGTTTGAGATGAAGGATTTGGGACCTACCAAAAAGATCCTAGGGATGAAGATCATCAAGGATAGACCCAAGGGTGTTCTGCATTTGTCTCAGGATGGTTACATCAAGAGGATTTTGGAGCGATTTGGGATAAAGGATGCCAAACTAGAGGTACTGCCTTTAGCAGCACATTTTTTCTGTCGAAGACCATATCGCCACAGATTGAGGTGGATGCTTCAAAGATGGAGAAGGTACCATATGCTTTTGGTGTTGGTAGCCTTATGTATGCTATGGTATATTGCAGGCCAGACATAGCCCATGCAATGAGTCAGATGAGCAGGTTCATGGCGCAGCCTGGCAAGGAGCACTGGCGAGCACTAAAGGGGATTTTCAGGGTACTGGATGAAAACAGTTGGAGTTGGCATTTGCTATGGATAGTAGGAAGGTATTGAGGGATCCAAATTGTATAAGGAGGCTCATGGGCAGTTATATGGATATGTGGATGCAGACTTTGGTGATGATATAGACACCAGGAGATGCACAATAGGCTTTGTGTTCAGCTTGTTTGATGGTTTAGTCTCGTAAAGATCATGTTTGCAGCCCATCACAGCCTTATCTATCATGGAGATAGAATAAATAGGCATTACAGAGGCAGCGAAGGAAGCTTTATGGCTGAAAGGCTTGATGCTTGAGATGGGACTTGCTTAGAAGGTCGTCAGGATGCATAGTGATAGCCAGTGTCGGTGTCCCCTTCCTTCTAGGACAACAGACAACACACTGTGACTTATGAAAATTAAATAAAGTTCTACTAGCCTTTATGTTGCGCACCATAAAGTATTAGTAAACTCTATCTAATTGCCAAAAATCACCAGCTCAAAAATCCATCCTAATAAAAAAATTTCATACATATTCATTTAATTCACCCATTTCCTCACAACATCATATCACAGTACCATTTGTCCCTGCTCAGATATAATTTTTTTTCTGTATCATCTTCAAGCAGTTTATAAAATTATGTTCATAATTGACACATGAGTCACACTGATACATAGATTATACTCATAATTCTCTCCAAAATAAAAACATTTATTTCATTTCATTTGGGATCATAATACATCACAGAGTTCCAACTACTCAGAGGTGATCAGCTCTTAAGAAAGATGAAAGGTTTCCAGGAGGCAGCTCGGAGCTACTACTCAGAGGTGATCACATTGAAAGCGGCAAGTTCATGGAAATGCTGCTGCTGGATGGTTGTTTTCTCGTCCAGATCATCATATTGGTAACTCAGAGAGCGGAAAAGCATCCCCAGGAGCTCGCGCAGCTGTTTAACAACAATATGTGGTTTGAGAACCTCCTCTTGAGAGACTTGCTTTTGCTCGAAAACCAGTTTCCATATTTTATTGTTAAAGATCTCTTCAATGCATCGGGGATAAAGAAGAGCGGGGTGCCTTCTGCAAAGCACTTGAATGGTTCAACTATTGCTTTCCCAATCAGCTAAGCTCCCGACCTTCAGAGGCATTATTTGAGGGCTTGGATGTGCACCATTTGCTCACTTGTTCCACAAGTGGATCATGATTGATCTGAAGAGCAAGAAAACAGATTGCAACGAACCATCACCGGGCGACTTTGTTCTGCTGTGTCCTCGTTAACCAACAAGACTAAGGATAAGCTCTTCAAGTTGATTCCATGCTGCAGCGGGGATTCACAGTAGGAGCAGGAGGAGCAGAAGAAGGAATGCTCTGTTCCCTCCATCATTGAGCTTCGAGAGGCTGGAGTTGAAGTCAACGTAAAAGAAAGGGATACACAGATTATGGAAATGTGAATTAAGGACTGGCCGTTGTCGTTCCATTGAGGGGCCGTTGTTGGAAAAAAGGTAAATTAATTGGGTTGAAGAAAATAAAAGGTTAAATTAAGGATTAATTATAGTTGTAGAAAACCAGGAGTTATATTGAAAACCGAAGAGTCATGTAAAAAAATTAAAATTGATATGAAAAGTCTAAAAAGGTTATATCATGATATATTTATGAGAGAAGATCAATGGTTATTTTCTATGTCTAGAACATATTGAATTAAATGTGGCAAGCTAATAGAAATGATAATATAGAAAAAAAATTTCACTTCAAGCATTTTTCTTGAGCGTTATCAAAGCGCTACCAAAATATTTTTCAACAGCCGCCACTACTTATACATTGCTCATGGATGATATCATCAATACCCCAAGAGTTGTTAAGTTGCGAGATGAAGATCATTGACCGCAAACTTGGCAGGGACTAAGAAATCGCATGTCTCTTCAATAAAATGTGCCGGTGACAGAGGACGTGAAAAAAATACTGTGATTCGACATGGCACAGGTGGCGTGCGAAGCTGATGCATGATTATTTTAGCAATCCATGGGCGATCAATTCAGTAGTCGTCGCTGTTGTTGTCCTCGTACTCACTGTCATCCAAACAATTTACTCCTTATTGAGTTACTACCAATGGTGAGCAGCCACGTGCATGGTGGCATACATGTATGTAGCCCCTCCTCAGGTAGTAGAGGAGGTGGTAGTAAATAACTTACAGTGCACTTCAACCTGCAGGGATAGCACGGTTGGTGTGTAGGTAAAGCAGGGCACAGTTAGTTATGCTTTCCCGTCGTATTTGAGTATATGGTTTGCACTTCGACAAGCTGGTGTGATCAGTTATATTAAGATAGTGTTTCATAGCGCAAAAGTTATTTCTGAATAAATGTATAGGATAATATTTATTCAGAGGATAGCCGAGGGAATAAGTATTTTTTAAAAATTATAAGTCTGTCATCAAGGGATAACTTTAGTTATTCCTGTATTCTCTAGGGAATAAGTTCAGAGGATAACCCATGGTTAACCATGGGTTATCCTCTCTGATTAAATTTTTTTAGACCTATCCCTTCTAGCTATAGCATTTGGGAATAAAAAGGAATATCTCCTAAATATCCTTTCTTATTCCCCATATCAAACATGCCTAAGCATGATTTGGTATAGGCTTAATATCGTTGTGTCATAATGTTTAATTCTGCCTTTTAGCGTGGTTTGGTTTGCTTTGTTTGAAATTAGCTAGCGTGGATAATGCTATGTGATCGAGTTATTGTATGTAAGAGTGGTTTGATCTGGTTGGTGTACATGTGTGGCTTGTGTGTGCTATGTAAGCTTTTTCGATGCTTTAAGAATTTTGGCTCAACGCAAAACCAAGCCTCCTATCAAATACTCTGAAATCCCTTTTCCTTTGCTTGAAGAGTGAGAAGCCTTCAATCAGGCTTGCTCTCGAACTAATTGTGTCCAAATCCCTGCTTGATATTGTTGAGAAACAGCCATTTCATATATAACTGATGATGAACTATTGTTGAATCCTTCTAGCGGCTATGCCAAAGAGGACTTAAGTTAGGATGAGTTACACTTGTAGAGTGGATGGTTCTGATTTCTTTGTGTTTTCTTTTCCTTGATGATCTTCGAAGAACCACCCACAGCGGAGCATTCTCTAGGCCATTACTGTCTATCAGATCTGGCTGTCGCAGAAGCAGCTTATCTTTCTTATGATCTATCTCTTCTCACATATTAGAGCGAAAGATCAGATCCATAGTTGCTGAAAGTGCTCTTCTATTCAATGGCCTTGATTTTTGCAACTCTGGCCACTGGGGATCCCCTGCTGCTATGGCAGCGAAACGTCACCGGTTTTTATATCTTGGGAGTCTTCCCTTCAGGGTTTGTTAAAATCAACTTTGATGGAAGTGTTCGGGGGGAGACTTGCTGGGCTTGCTTTCATCATTCGGGGATCTGATGTATTTTAGTGTCGACGGGCGGTTTTGGCTCCTTAGATTTCTTCTGTCCCGATGACAAAGCTTCATGCTGTGTGGGCTGGTATCTCACATGCGGTTCGAGACTTCATGCTCATAGCCTCTTCATTGAAGAGGATTCTCTTACTGTATTCGGTGGCTTCAGTCGGGTTTTTGTGACCATATCCCGACCAATCCTCTTCTCCATGACATTCGAGCGGTTTTGCATGGTTCTCACATAGTCCACATCCGGCATATCTATCGGGAAGCTAATTCAGCGACTGACTGGGTAGCGGTGGCTGTGGTCCATCATATGAAATTTTGAATTTGGAATCAACCCCTATTTTTTAGCTCTTAAATAAATTTATACTTTGATATTTCTGGATGGACTCACACAAGGTTAGTATGATCATCCGTTTGTACTAAATAAAAAAAAACTTAAGTTATTAGGCCAGCAAAGTGATGCAAGCATGGTAAAACTTTGCTATATCTTCTCAAGATTCCTCACATTTCTTTCTCAACATACGCCATGTGGCGACAAACACATCCACTTTGCCCAAAATGAGCAACAAATTAAACTCCATCCAAAGTATATATATATAATTATTAGACGTCCTCAACACGCTTCAGCCTTGACAAAGTAACAAGACGGAGCAACCAAAGCACAAAAATGAGCATTTTACGACCTTGTGCAACATCCCACACCTTGGAAATATCAACGAATCGGAGGGGCATAGCATATTGAACCGCAAAGCCATCGCCAAGAAAGTTCTATGCCCAAATCCATATCCAATCCTTTGTGCTGGAACGATGGGCCCACATTCGTTTTGATAACATTAAAAGTACGAGACACTCGACTAAAAAAGTGACACAGACCGTTTATCACCTGGATTCCGAGGAGACCTGGCTTTAGCGAGCGGTGGGCCCCTTGAAGTCGGACATCGAGTAGGATTTTTCGGTGGCATTCCCGGTAGGTGCGCTGGCTTTTCGTCTAACCGCTATTCGCGTCACGGAAGCCGAGTCGGATCGGTCGCCCCGTTTGGTACTGGTAGGCCCCACCCCGGCCGGGAGCCCCCAGAGATCGTTGACATCCGACCCTCCAGACACAATCCAACTCCTTGGCTCTTCGGAGAGAAGACTCTGAGGCGAGAGCTTCCCCCTTCTCCCTCCCTCCCCCTCCCCCTCTCCGCCCATCTCCGGCAATAAACGGCCGTCGCCGGTGGTCCCCCATGGCGGACGCGAGGAATCGGGCCGCCTCTTCCTCGCGCTCCTCCTCCTCCTCCTCGCCTCGCCCGCCGGCGCCACTGGATCCCCGGAACACCTCCCCCCAGCCTCTCCGCAGGAGGCGCTCCTTCGATGGTGCTGCCTCTCTTCCTATCTTCCCCCAATTCCACCCGCCGCGCCGCCGAGGTCGGCCACTTCCGACGCCGCCAGCTCTCCACCGCCAACGCCCGGATGCGGCTCTACGACGATCTCCTCACCAACGGGTGCTCTTGCTTTGGATCTGGGATCGCTTTTCGGTTTTCTTTATCTTTCTATTTCTTTGCGGATGATTGATCTCGCGGTTCTTTTTCGTTTAGGTACTACACCACCAGGGTTTATATCGGGACGCCGCCTCAGGAATTCGCACTGATTGTGGATTCCGGGAGCACTGTCACCTACGTGCCCTGTTCCTCTTGCGAGCAGTGCGGCAATCATCAGGCAAGCAGTCGATTTTATCCATTTTTTTCAATAATTTTAAATGGAACAGTCTGGTTATAGAATTATTCACTAAATCTAAATACGAAACTAAAAATAAGTAGGTCAAGTTTTGATTAATTAGTTAATTACTTGTCAATTGATTAATTGTGTACCTTTAAACTGTGAAATTGATAAATCCAATTTAGAGCTATTAATCCTACGTGTCTTCGCAATTGTGTTATTTCTTTAATGACATTTGATTTCAAGGCCTGAGGCTCTGAACTGAGAACGCTCAACTTCTCGCCTTGTCTACTGTATTCTGAATTTTTCTATTGCTTGTACCTCATACAAAGGAAAATCCTTGGTGAAAGGCCTCAAAGAAATTGTTGAAGATATTGTCATTTCAGCAAAAGACTAGAGACGGCATCGTAATGGAGAGAGCTGTATCACAGTGAAGGAGTCCGAAGTGCAGATTTCAAAAGATCAAATTGATAGTTCTGAGAACATATAAAAGGACACTGAAATAATGCATTGATAGTGATGCATTGTAGAATAGAGTTTAAAAACAGAACTTGAAGAGATAGGACACCAATTTCTTGACCATTGGTAAGGATTTCGTTGTAAATGTGGGTTAATCAATGGGGATTTTTGTGTTATGTCCCATGAACTTCCTAGGTATATGGTAGTTTTAAGATGTAAAATTCTTCAATTTTCATGAAATATAAGCATGTAAAGATTTCACTTCTTGTCATGTTTGGTGCTTCATTGCTTTTGAATAGGGTGTACTAATGTGGCAGGCAGTTCACTCCCTTGTTTAAACTTCAAAAGCCCCTCTTACTTGCCTTTAAAGATGGCAACTGAGTTGTCACTATCATTACTCCTAGTTGCATATTTAGTTTTTTCATTAGCAATACGTCCATCCAGTGGTTAAGAAATCCTGTCTTGACATAATTTAAGTACATGACTATATTGAGGCATTTCTTCAGTCAGTGCAATGATGTGTGGCCAGAGAAGACTATAGCATCATAATTCCATTTCCTGATTTTCTTTATGAAACTTTTGGGAGTTATTTAGTGAATTTTTTGAGTGGAAATTTTCATTTACTGATATCTGTTGATGTCATGCAAAATCACAGGGGATACAATTAAGGGAACACCAAATTCATAAGGTACTAGGTATAATGAATGAATATAACTATAGGAAATGATCATTAGGCATCATAAATGGGCAAGTTTATCCATTGTTGAGGCATCAGATCCATCTACCGAAACTACAAGAAGACATTTTTTTCTTTTTTCTTTTTTGTGCGGTGAAACTTTCTTCATCGGTAGATAAAATGGGAGTTGCATAATGGCTGGCTAGCACTGGTACAATGTTACTTACACCCTTTGAAAAGGGGAAATGCCTGCAAGATTTGGAGCATATTTATGCAACGTCTTGAATTATATTTATGTACGACTGCTTCGTAAGGTTTATCTTCACTTCTGTTTGTAGAAAACTTATAGTCTTAATTTTTTATTTTTTAAAAAAAGGTTAGAATGTTATATTTTAAGTTCACCAAGACATTTCTTTCCCAAATTAAAATTGTGTCGCACACAGACTTGGCAAAATGTATGGTTAACTAACCATACTTAGAAATTTGTAGCATTAGAAAATTTAGGAAATAAGTAGGAAGAAAGTATATAGTAGAATTTTGAAATAATTTAGGACAGGTTTTTAGAAGCAATTTACGTGTCTTTAACACTGTTATTTTTGTAGTACATATTGTAATAGCGCTAACTTTTTCTAACAGTACTAATTTGCTACCTGTTTTTATGAACATTGATTGTTCACAGTTTGCACATCCCATTGATGGCTCTAGTGCTTGTGCTGGTGTATGATTTGTGCATTGGTGTTCCTTTAATTTTCTTGGATTGTTAAAGTGCTTATCCTGTTATCACATATGATTTGATCTGATATCTTATATACTGTGATATACATGTCATAGCTATCAGATAGTAGCTCTTTTTCTCGAAAGGATAATAAGCTTTATTTAAAATATGTTTTGAATTGCATATGCACTTATTGCTTACATTTAACTGCTTGAAAATGATCTGAATACCTCTAGATGTTCATTGGATGTGACAAGATCAGAGTATTTCTTGTTACTAAATTGTTTAGATTCCACAAGAGCCCAGTACCATTCAATTCCAATGAGAGAATGGTATCCAAGATGCCCTTGGATGTTAGTTCACCCATGAACTTGGCTGTTATAATTGTCCTCATTGGCACATGTGTGCACGCATACACACCCACATCCACTCAGATTTCTGATGTTAATAATTGCATCTGTCCTGATATGTCCCGACCTGCTGCAGTACTGTGCCAACCTGGGATGAAACCTGGCAAGTACCAGTACTGAGACATTAATCCTTGCTCGTGGTTATTGGCATAGCAATATGTTGCATTACTATTCTAACTAATTTATTTCAAGTTGAATTAGGACTTAATTGAATAAGGCAATATAATTTGGTGCATATACTTTCTAGTAAAGTTGTTTTTTGATCTTGACATTTTTGACTAATAATGGTGAATGTATTTCTACTTTATGTTTTCCCTGCATTTGAGTTCTTTTTGTTTTAAAATAATATCATGTGTTAGGCCATAAATTTGTGAAAACCCATGTGGCATTTGCTTTGTCACCTTGATGCTTATTTTTTTGATATCTAGGACCCAAGGTTTCAACCTGAGTTGTCAAGCACATACGAGCCAGTAAAATGCAGTGTTGATTGCACTTGTGATAAAAGAAAACACAATGTGTTTATGAGAGGCAATATGCTGAAATGAGCTCAAGCAGTGGGGTGCTTGGGAAGGATATTATATCATTTGGCAAAGAAAGTGCACTTAAGCCACAACGCGCTGTCTTTGGCTGTGAAAATTCTGAAACTGGTGACTTGTTTAGTCAACATGCTGATGGCATAATGGGGCTGGGCCGTGGTCAGCTCAGTATAATGGATCAGCTTGTTGAAAAGGGTGTGATAAGTGATTCATTCTCTTTATGTTATGGTGGGATGGATATTGGCGGAGGTGCAATGGTCCTTGGTGGTATATCTACTCTTTCTAACATGGTCTTTTCACATTCAGACCCTGTCCGCAGGTATTTTTTGTCGCAGCTTTTTAGGAGTAATCAGGCATATGGATTTTCTTTTTCAATTACATTTGATACATCTCCCACATTTACTCTAGTCTCGGGATGGCAACAGCCCATACTACAACATTGAGCTGAAGGAAATACATGTGGCTGGGAAGCATTTGCAATTGGATCCAAGTATTTTTGACAGCAGCCATGGAACTGTCTTGGACAGTGGAACCACATATGCATATCTACCAGAAGAAGCTTTTATAGCATTTAAAGATGCTGTAAGATTCCTTTCTTTGAATTTTTGATACCTTAATGTCATACTTTGAGAAGTAATGAAAAACATAAAGCATTGATGCTTGATACACCAATATTTTTTGTGCAAAAAGCATGAAGTATAGTTTTTTTTTTTAAAAGCATGCCATGAACCAAGGGGAAGTTACCTTAAGTTTGGCCACAGACTTCTAGTGAAGTGTCACCATTTTTCTTCTTTGTCTATGACATAAAAGTAGGATGAAACAAGTGTTTTCAATCTAAAAGTATCGCTCACAAGTCAACGACGTGCAAAATTCAGTGCATATTTAGACAGTTACATATAGCTGCTTGTACAAAATTCAGTGCATGTATAAATATTTACGTCTGGACGCTCGCTTTATTTCCTAATATCACACTTGGGTTGGGTTTTGTGATGTTAAATTATTGGATGATTGCTTATCTGCTGTCGTACCAAACAGTTGGTGCACTAGGTTGATCGAGACTACTTGCAGGATCTGGCACCTTTCTTCATGCTGGAAATAGGAATATTTAAGGTAGAATTATTTGAATGGAATTTGAAATATGCCAAGTGTCTGGCTAACGTCAATTGAAATCAATGTCACACTGAGCAATTTATGATTTCAGCAAGATGAAAACAGCATTATGTTTTAATCATTGTGTGACAAAATAAGGTGGGAACAGGAACTAGAGATGGCATTTCTGCTAGCAGGCCCAAAAACAAAAATATTGTAAGTTCATGATAAATATATGTAGTTCATGGTCTTGGCATGGTTGACGGATTACAATATGAATTCTAATGGTGGTTTCAAATCAATTCTTGTCCTAAAGAATGGAGAATTATGTGGGGTTATGCACCTCTTTCTCTTCCATTCTCAGTTGTTTTCGCTGCCCCCATCCAAAACTGCCACACTCATCTCTTTTGTCCTTCCTCTCTTTTCTCTTTCTATTTCTCTATTTACACTGCATCTGTGTCTCTCCTCTTGTTTTATGTTACTCTATTTTTCAACAAAACTTCTCTTTTTATTTCCTTTCCTCTCTCATTAAAAGGTTTCTCCCCCTCTTCTTTTAATGGATTACCAGTCATTTGGAGCAAAGGTTTCATTTCAAAAAAGAGTGCCTGATAACAATGTGTCAAAAGGCAGATGGCAGATGCAGGCGTAGTACCCAAGTTGGTCTGATCACACATATGGATATTGGCTTTAATTATCAAATAATCAATATTTTGCATCAACTTCATGCTAAAACTAATGAAATAAACATCAATGACAAATTATAAAACATGAAATTATGGAATGTGAATGTAGAGATGCCTTTTTTTTACTTCAGAGGAAAATGGTGAGAGCCCAAATTCATAACGAGAAAGGAAAATACTCTCTCTCAAAGGTGCATTATTTGATAAGAAAATGAAATTTAATAATAACATCGTCCACTTAACACTATATCATCATATTAGCATTCATATAGCATTCATATAATGTATAGGTCCCCAAGCTAATATTCAAATGTATCATCATCTATCAAGCATAATAACATCATTCATAAAATAAAGATGTCACACAATTGCATAACATCACATTTCACTTCTTTTTCTCCTGTTCTCTCCCACTTCCCTTGTGTCTCTTTGGCTGTGGAATCAGGCTGATCTTCATTTTATAATTAGCTGCTGGACCAGCTAAATTAGAACTAATTGCTGGACCTGTCCAATTAAAAACTGGTCAGCCCTCCATGATGTAATGTGCCTGCTGTGCTGCAATGTCGTAGTGGCTGCCATATTGGATTTTGCTATTTGAGGCTGCTAAATGTGTACAGGTTTTGGCCCAAAACTGCCATGGAAGCTGTGGCTGCTCTTTTTTATTAAAAGAAAAAAAAGATGTTGCTAATGACTTATATGTAGGAAGTTTATTTCAGATATTCTATCTCCTCGCCTTTTTGCTGTTGTCTAATTCTCTCTTCTGTCATTTTGTGGCATATATTTGTTAAATTCTCTGACACAAGCCCTTCATGTGAAATTTTGAATTCTCATCTTACTGTAGCATATATTTGTGCTCTTGGTGATATGTTAACCTTTCGTATGTGTAATATTTTCCCTCCTTGAATGACATGCAACAAAAACACCACATTGTAGACTTCAAGGTTTTGATTCTTTGTTTCTAAAATGGGTTTTATCATGGTTCTAGTTCTGGTTGGAATTTCATACATTTGAAGGACTTTCTGAATAAAAACTTGATATTCTTGTATGCTATTATCAATTTTTATAGAGTCTGTCAGCAGTGGAATTCTATAACTCCTGATTTTATGTTGTCAATTTTGTTCTTTTTATCTTCATTAGTGTTATAGACTTGACAACAATTAAGTTTTCCAGCTTGATTATTGCCCTTGCTGTCTATCAGGAGGTTCTTTTTTTTATTTCATGTTTTCCAAGTTTAGGTTGAGAAGTGGTTATTGTTACTCTTAATGTTTTTAACTCCTTTTTACTTGTGCATGGTGCCTATAATTAGATTGGAATAAATATTTAATATTGTATTTCAGTCATTATTTATTACTAAGTGTAAGCACTTCAAACAAACTGTTAAATTTTACATACAATTTCTGCAGATCTAACCTCTATAAGTCTGATAGTTTTTAAAAGCATTTGATGAGTTGGCATATCTTCTGCCAGTTGATGCTCATATTTCTAATTTTTCATGTTGCACAGATCATGAGCAAGCTTCATTCCCTCAAGCAAATTCGTGGCCCAGATCCAAATTATGTAGACATTTGCTTTGCTGGTGCTGGAAGGTGATGCTTGTAATGTGTCTTTATTACTTTGAAATGCTTGTGGACATATATTCCTCTATTTCAGTTTTTAAATCAACAACCTTGCATTAATGTGTCCAGTGATGTCTCCCAACTCTCGAAAACCTTTCCAGAGGTTGATATGGTATTTGGCAATGGACAGAAGCTCTCTCTTTCTCCTGAAAACTACTTGTTCCGGGTATTATTGCAACTATTTTTAATTTTACTGACTTGTTGATAGCACTTGTTTGGCTGCTATCTTGTTGCTTGATAGTGCTTTAGTTCTTAACTATTTTGTTGCAATAGCTGATGCCTTCTCTTTTCTTTTTATATGTCATTCGAAATAAAGCATTCGAAAGTTCAAGGTGCTTATTGCCTGGGAATCTTTCAGAATGGAAAGGATCCCACAACACTTTTAGGAGGTATGATTGCTTAGATCTTAAAGGAAATTATTTTCTAATATACTTTTTTTTATTGCTTAGATCTTAAAGGAATTTATTTTCTGATATCCTTTTTTATTCTGATGGTTGCTTATGCCAGTTCCACTTGTAAGTTTTATATAGTCATAGTGCTGTTTCTTCTATATGTTGTCAATGTCAATACAGAAGTCCCACTCTTTCCAAGAAATCCTTGCTGATTGATTTTTTTTCTTTTTCATGCTCAAAAGGCAGTCTGTGTAATTTATCATGTTGGTATTCTCATTGACAGGAATTATTGTTCGCAATACTCTGGTAACTTATGATCGTCAGAATGAAAAAATTGGGTTTTGGAAAACTAACTGTTCTGAACTATGGGAGAGACTGCATATCAGTGGGGCCCCTTCACCAGCACCTTCATCTTCCTCTGACAGAAATTCAACCACTGAAATGTCACCAGCATTGGCCCCTAGTGAATTGCAAGGTGATGTTCTGTCAGGTTGATAATCTTCCCACCCGTAAATATATTCATCCAAATTATGCTTGTTTGAAGTTTCATGATAATTTGGTAACTGTACCATAACTTGATAACATTCTATGTTGTGTCAGTAATTTCCATACTGTTGATAAATATTTGCTCTTGTATCCACTTATAACCATAGCAACTTTGACCTTCCTTTGCCATTTGATTTTGTTAAGAGTTGTGTCTTCTACTGCTTCTAGCTTTTACATGCCCTCTCAATTTTCTGTTTATCTCCCATAGCATCCAGCCATGATTTTAAGTCCGAACAGGGCATCTCATGAGACACTGGGATGGATTGTCATCACAAGTATTGGACAGGACCATCCAGCTAATGTCCTAATGTCTTAATCGGTGCGTCTTTAGACACCCCATATCTCGAGTATTGGGACAAGACAATATGTAGTCATTCATGGGAAAACTAGGACAGTTCTATTCTACGAGATTTAAAACCTTGTTTCCAACTACCTCACCCCCTCCGTCGCCCACCTACCCACCTGCTTAGCCCTTCAAACTTTGATTCATGTCCCAATTGCTGTCCATAATATTGCACATGTCCACAAAATCTTAATTTACAACTACTTGTTCTTAGTTCATTTGATTGCTACACATTCTCCAATATACCTATTTGTCGCCCTATCTTTGTCTTTGAAACATTTACTTCAACATTCTTTGCCATGCTTATCTCATATGTTTAGACTTCTTTTATAATGAACTTTCTTAAATATTTAACATAATAGATCTCATAGTTTCTCATATAATCCATATCAATATTTACTTCAAGCACCAAAAGCAGGTTACTATGACACTACACTATAGGAGCCCCTTAAATCTGTCTGCCATTACTTGATTATTTTTTTCTTCTATCTCTCAATTCTTCTGTACGTATCCAAGATCATGAAATCATTGCCCTAAGTTACTACTGGCTATGGGTTTTGACTGGTCATTCATATCACATATCTCAAATTCTCAACTATAACAGCCTACCATATATTTATCCCAGTTCTGTGAGACTTTTATTCCCTAAAGCCGATGGTTCCGATTGCAAGTTCAATGGTGTCCTTGTCTTATCATGTAATACTACAAAATCTACTAATGACATACAACATGGCACATTCAGAACAACTATTTGGCTATTAATTAGAAATTAGGATTTTTCTCATTTTTGACCACTTCTGTATTGGGCTGCCTGAGAAGAATGTCATCCTCCACAAGTAGGTTATCATTGGTGGTGTGTGATTATTTTGACCTAAGATGTGTTCAATTCTTATTTGAAGTAAATTGGGTGAGTAATGTTTTTTACCTAGCATTATGCTAGAGACCATGAAATGAGATGTTCTTTGAAGTTCAAGTACTTTTACTAAGAGTTGTCAATGGATGAAACAATAAAGAAAGTAGCACATGGAACATAGATCTGACGGGGTCCCTGCTGCTATGGAGAAGGGCCTGGATATGTGAAAACTTCCTGAGAAAAAACACAGGAATTTGGATAGAAATCATGAGGAAGTTTAAAATATTTTGTCTTGACAGAGAATATAGTGATCCATAGAAAGAATTTGCTTAGATGGAATTTTACATCTAATAACAAGCAGATGGGAAATACAGATAGTACTATGATACATTAGTTAACTAGAGTAATTATATTTCTATCATGTTGCAAAAATTGTGGAAATATGATTGAAAAAAATTTCCTCTGTAACATAATATATGCATGCGTGTGTGGGTGCATACGTACATATATGTACATATTGCTTTTACAAGTCAGTGTTATATCATTAAAAAAATTTGAACTTAGAAATCTACAGTCGGATAAGCTTTGTTTGCTTATTTCTTTTCAGGGCAATTCCAAGTTGGGCTCATAACATTTGATATGTCTTTGAATATGACATATGTAGACCTTAAGCCCCATATTGCAGAACTTGCTGTGCTTATTGCACATGAGTTAGAACTCGATTCACATCAGGTGAGGTGGTTCTAAACTTTTGTCATGAGAAAAGTTTCAGTGTTGGTTAAATTGCGTGTCTTCTCAATGTAGTCTTGGCCATGACAACAACATTGATCCTTAAGAAAGCACTTATCCAGTCTTGATCTGGAGAACTGGACCATCTATCCTTATTATATCTACAAGTTGTTATTGCTACACTTGCTCTAGTTTATTTCAGAATCTTCAAAACTCTCTTGTAATGTAAAATAATCCGAATTTAAATGGCTGCAGATCCACTTGATGAATGTTACGAGTAAAGGAAATGATACCCTGATAAGATGGGCTATCTATCCAGCAAGAT
>UESW01001889.1:152426-332271 GCA_900491605.1 Calamus simplicifolius
AAAAAAAAAAAAAAAAAGAAGATGAGATCGGAAGAAGGGACGGAGAATAGTGCTAGAAAGAAAGAGAAGAAAAAAGAGAAAAGAAAGGGGCTATGAGAAAGGAAAGGAGAGAAGACAAGATTGAAAGAAAGGGATGAGAAATGGTGCCAAAAAGATGTTAAAAAAAAAAAAAAAAACGAAGGATGGTAAGAATAGTTTATAAATTTAAAAAAAAATAAGAATGCACTGAGCAACCGAGTTTTGCAAATGTGGTTGCCAAGCTGGCCTTTCTTGTCGGTTGTTGGGGGGTTGAACCTCCTCTTCTTGCGTGTTTTAAAATTTGATCTCGGTCTCAACTCAAGGAAGAATCCAGAAGAGGCTCATTGTTTTGTTGCAACCTCTCTCTTTCTTAACACGACACTAGCTTTTTCGTAGCTTTGAGACGACGGGAGCATTCATGTCACTTTAACGTTACGGTGTAAGATTAAGGTAATATTTGATAGAAAAAATAATATTTATAGATGTGTATAGAATAGAGTTTATCTTCTGATTATTTCTAGAGATATCTTTTAACTATCCTATTGATCATATCAAATGCAAAAAAGTAAATCCATAGAATAACTTTTTTTTACTCTTATTTGAAGGGATAACCAGCTATTCTGTATTTTCTAGAAAATAAATTAAGAAAATATCCCATGGTTAACCATAGATTATTCCTTTGGTTAACTTTATTCCCAGCTATCCCTTATAATTATGACTTTTGAAAATAAAAGAAGATATCTAGGAAATATTTCCTCTTATCTTCTATTTCAAATACTACCTAAAGAAATGAGATCGCTTGGTATGCGACCATTGGTTATCAATGATGAATCATGAAAGCGAGGCTACGGAGTTGTTGAAAGAATAATGTCGGAAAGATAAATGGACTTTCTTTATTCGTTTGTGCTCAATTTGTCATGCTTTATCATTATATTAGATCTTGAAACACGCAATGCTTGTGATCTCATTATCTCCTTAATGATCAGGATTGTAATAGTCAAGGATGTACATAGAAAAAAATATATATATTAAAACTTAATTATATTTATATAATTAAATTTAAATTTGATCATTTTTTTATCATTAGATTTATATAAATTTTATAAAATTCAATCCTTTTAAACTGCTTAGTTTAGATTGAAATATAATTTAACTAGATTAAAATTAAAAAAAATAAAAAATAATATAATTAGAATTTTTTATTGATCTATATATATATATATAATATATATATATATATATATATATATATATATTATATATATAACATATATATATATATATATATATATATATAGTATTAGTTAGCTTTTTTAATGCATTTAAATAGCTCGAACGTATAGCATTGCTAATAACTTTTAAATAAATTATAAAAATATTATTAATATTTAAAGATAATTTTTGATGTTTTTATCTAAATTTTTATATTTTATATTATATTGAATAAGTTAAAAGTTAGTTTTAATTTTAATATATTTTAAAATATTTATTTTTTATGAAGAAATTAGTATTTTAAAAATTAAAAATTTATTAATGTTAGAGATTAAAATTTACAAGAATCTTTTGTTTTTTAAAAAAATTTCTTTATGCTTAAAGCTCAATAGTTAAGTGCGCTTTTATGTACTTGGTTGCAGCTATGCCAATTACTTTCTTTATACTTAAAGCTCAACAGTTAAGCGAGCTTTTATGCACTCTTTCATGGCCTGATCCATGGCGAGTTGATATTTGGTGCAGGAAAAAAATATTATACATTGTGCATGGTGCAAAAATGCACGTATCATACGTAATGATCGAGTTATGTGCTCATGTAATCATGCATGCAATAAAAAAAATAAAAATATTTTTATTGTATATATGCGTAGATCAATTACTATGCATAATGTATGTATTTTGCATGACGATGTACAAAATTTTTTTTTAATACTAAATATGTAATAAAGAAGAAAGAAGAAAGTTATCAGTAATTATGAAAGACCAGGATGGCACACTTGAAGACCAAACTGGTGCATCCATGCGAATCCATGCGAATGCACGTGCCATGTCAATTTAAAGCCTCGTTCCACGTGCAGGGCACTGCAACTTCACATCTCATAGCCATCAAGTGGTAGACCCAAAATTGTTCTCATTGTTGGTGTTCTTGTGTCCTTATTTCTCTACAAATCAATGCTGCACGAGGCTTGTTGTCAGAACTAGCAATTGCATGAACTTCTCTATTATGTCAATTCTCGTTTTATTTTCATATTTTCTGCAAGTATGAAATTTTTGTTGCCAAAAGCTCTTGGATTTGGTTTGTTCAAATCTAGTTCAGTTTTTTCTTGTATTTTCGAAAACAAAAACAGAAATCAAAAGCAAGATTCAACGGATACAGTCTTGTTATATACTTTCGCTATTTGATGATTTTTGCCATTATTCTAAATAAAACGATATTTTAAAGAGAAAGACCTCCACGATATCTCGAAAATATATAAAAATTTTTAATTTTAATAAATAAATAGCATCAATGGCTAGTAATAGCTGCCAGCGTATTCTTAGGTGTTTTAAAAGGTCGATATTTTCCTATGACAGTCAACTGGTAAGGAGACTGCGTTACGTACGAGCATAAGCGCCAATGAAACATCGCTGTGATGGGACGGCTCTTGTTTAAAGCCTCGATTCAATGACGTTGGACCTTTTGCCTCGCTCTTCGATTCACAATGGGGACGGTTTTTTATTTTTTTTTAATGTACATATGGACAATCATACTGTTCTAGTACGAGTCAGCCCAGAATTATCAAAGAACAGAATCTACATAAGAGCAGGGGCAGGATTACCCTATTTCAAATCCAGAAACCTCCGTGCTGGGCCATAGTAGCCGCAATCCAGTCTGCCGCAAAATTAACCTCCCGATAGATGTGTCGGATGTGGACACTGAGAAGACCCCGCAGAGTACCCTAAATGTCACTAAGAATAGGGTTGATAAAGACCTCATCAGAATCCCAATCTAAGCCACCGAATAAAAGAGAGGGAATCCCCCTCAATTAACAGACAATGGGCATGAAGCTGCCTAAAAGCATGGGAGATACCAGTCCATGCTGCATAAAGCTCAACCATGAGGACAGAAGAATCAGAGAGCCAAAACCACCCGTTGCCAGCAAGGCTCCATCAGTACCCCGAATAATAAAAGCAGATCCAACTAGTCTGCCACGAACGCTTCCATCAAAATTGATTTTTACAAACCCTGAAGGGAGGAGCTCCCAAGAGATATAAACGTACGACAGTTCGCTGCCGAAGCAGCAGAGGAGCTCCAGAGGCCAAGGTTTGAAAAATCAGAACCAGTGAGAAGAGAAGCACTTTCAGCCACCATGGATCTGACCTTCTGTTCAAGTCTAAGGGAAATCTTCTCATTAGTAAAGATGAGCTGGTTACGCGACAACCAGATCTGATAAGCAGTGATAGCCCAAAGGGCGCAGTGCTGTCTAGTAGTCGTCCGAAGGGCATGAAGGAAAGGGGAGCAGGAGGAACCAGAAACATCCATTATGCAATCATAATCCATTCTCGTCCAAATCCCACATAAAATGGGACATATGAAAATGGCATGATCAATAGTCTCCTTATCCTGCCCACATAGCGGACACACCGCCTCAATATGAATACCCCTTCTCGATAGCAGAGAGCAAGAAGGAAACAGTCCCATATTATCTTCCATATGAATAACTGGACTCTGGGATGAACAGGGAGCATCCATATCCACTTCGCATCCCACGAATCACGAGGCTACGGTCTAAAAATCCCAATAAGGTCCCTAGTGGGGGCCTTGGATAGACATGATCTCCTCCATAATCTCATATCAGGTATGTGTCCCAAAGTGAGGGAAATAGAAAGTATCCTCCGAGCAAGCTCTTCCCCAAATAAGCTGGTCACCACAGAGGTATTCCAATAAGGGAGATCCGAAATGATGAGATCCCTCACCCTCATATGCTGCGGAACATCCATGCTGATAAAGGACGACCAACGGGAAAGGGGGACATCTGTAATCCAACTGTCTTGAATGACATCAACCGAGGAGACCTCCCCAATCATCCACGATATATTGCTCCGAATAGGCGGAGCGTGACGACACACCTCCTTCCAAAAGGAGTACCATTGCATAGACTGATGATCCATAGCTGAGGACCAGTCACCATATCTAGCTCTCATAAAAGAACTCCAGAAACCATGAGGATCAAGAAGAAACCTCGACGCGTGTCTCGCCATCAAAGCGTCTCTCCTCACGGACATGGACTGAATACCTAGACCCCCTTCATTTAAAGGCATACAAATCAAATCCCAGGCTTGAAGATGAATGCCGCGATAGTCTTGTGAAGAAGCCCATAGAAAGTCCCTGAACCACCGCTCTATCCTGCGCAAGCAAGTGATAGGGACCGCAGCTTAGATAAGATGCATAGGAAGGGACGTAAGGACAGAGCGGATAAGAGTGATCCTAGCCATCATGGATAAGCTGGTGATCTGCCAATCATCAATCCGATCCCGAATGCGTCTCTCAATAATAGCGAAATCACTAATATGTGGACGCCTCCCCAAAATCGGGATACCCAAATAGGACAGCGCATCAGCCTTTGCATAGATACCCAAAGCTTGGTGAATGGCTTCCCTTATGGACCTGGAGGTCTTCGGGCTGAAACAAATGTAGGACTTATCTAAGTTGACCTTTTGCCCCGAAGCACTGCAGTAGCACTGGATAAGAGAAGCATAACTAACAGCATTACAAACAGAGGCCTAGCCCAAAAGAATACAGTCATCTGCAAAAAGAAGGTGAGAAAGAGGGGGTCCCACTGGACCAGTCAGAAAGGGAGCAATACGACGGTCCTGCTGTGCCTTATGAAAAGCACGGGAAAGGTCATCCGCAGCCAAAACAAACAGAAACGGGGATAACGGGCATCCCTGTCTCAACCCACAGAAGAATGGAAAAAACTAGTCTGCATCCCATTAATACTCAGAGAAAAGGAAGGCTTCTGGATACAGGCCATAATCCAGTCAATGAATAGATCATGAAAACCAACTCAATCAGAGTACGATGCAAAAAGTCCAGCTCAACCTGTCATAGGCACGCTCCATATCAAGCTTGACTGCCATAAGACACTGACTGGCCGAGGCTTTTGAAGATCATGCATGAACTCCTAAGCAATGAGAACATTAACAGTGATACTCCGACCTCTGATGAAAGCCCCTTGTTCAGCAGAGATAAGCTGAGGGATCACCACATGCAGACGGGAAACAAGAAGGCGGGCACAGACCTTATATAGTGTAGTACACAGGCTGATCGGTCGAAAATGATGAGGGAAAGAAGCATCATTGCGCTTCAGCACTAAAGTGACAAGAGTGCGATTCCAATCAGTAGGAATAGATTTAGAGAGAAAAGCACTTGAATAGCCTGAATGACCTCCTGGCCAACAATGTCCCAATAGTGACGAAAAAATAATGGCGGAAAGCCATCAGGGCCAGGCGCCTTGATAGGCCCAGGTCCCATGAAGCCGTGCGAATCTCCTCAGCCGTGATCGGTCTGGTCAAAAGGTCGTTCTGCTAGTCAGAGACCTTCTTAGTAGGAGAAACCCTAAACACAGGAGCCCTAGCACCATCTGACTCAGTCCATCTAGACTGAAAAAACCGAAGTAACTGATCACGGATAACAACAGAGTCGGTCTGGAAATTGCCCTCCTCATCAGCTATTCTCCGAATTCTATTAGCAGCCCGACGCTTCAAGGTGGTCTGATGGAAGATCCTGCTGTTGCGCTCTCCTTCCCGGATCCACTGAACCCTAGACCGCTGTATCCAATAAATCTCCTGCTGCAGGAGGAGAGAGTGGTGAAGAGCAAGCTTGGAGCGAAGAGAGGAGAGGTCAAGAACAGATAGAGAGCCATCCCGGTCCTCTTTTTCTTGGATAAAAGTAATGTCAGCTTCAACTTGCTCAATCTATCTCACTAAGTTGCCGACCTCAAATCTATTCCATCTGATCAACCGACGTCTAACCAGCTCCAATCGTCTAGAGAGCCGATAAGAAGCATTACCTCTCATAGGTAAGTGCAGACCTGGGATATAATAGCTCGAGCTGAAGGGTAGGACGTCCAGAATTGCTCAAATCTGAACTGCTGCGCTGATAAGGAACAGATCAGTGGAAATCAAGATAGGACAGTGATCAGACGCAATCCTGGGCAAATAAGTGACAGTGGCAGGGGGAAACATCTAAGCCCATTGAGCAGTTGCTAGAGCTCTATCCAACCTTTCCCAGACACGAGCCAAACCCTGACTGTTATTACACCAGGTGAATTGGACTCTAGAGAATCCCAAGTCTAGCAAGCCAGCAGAAGAGATAAATGATCTAAACTCAGAGATATCTGCTGAGTCAATGACCCATCTGCCCCCTCTTTTCACTAGCAGCCACAATACAATTAAAGTCACCAGCTATAATGGATGGGATACCCTGGTTAAGGAGGGAGAGGATCTTAGCCCAGAGAACACGCCTTTCCCTGAAATCAGTGCTGGCATAAATCCCCGAGAGGAGCCAGGGGTCAGAAGACCCTTCGGAGACAAGAAGAGCTATCTGTTGATTACACTGGTAAAGGCATTCACAGATATCAATGAGTGCCACCAAAAAGCAACAATCCCACCAGAAAGACCTTCAGACTCCACAACATATGAAGACCAAGTTCTAGCAGCCTGTCACCGAAACCGGGCCAAGCTGTCTCCCGATAGCCGGGTGTCCGTTAAGATGCAATATCAAAATTATGAATCTACAATAACCTACCAAAAGAGGATCGAAAAGACGGTTTTCGAGCTCCTCTAACTTTCCATACAAGTATTTTCATTTACAATTGGGGGAAGGGTGATGTCCATCCTGATCTTCCATCATAACCAAATCAAAAATATACCCGGAAGGCAGGGTACCACCCTCATTCGACTGCATTATACAATCCAAGCTGGGATATCAGGCCTTTGGACAACAGCCTCAGTTGAATCTCCCACACCCCGGATCCAATAACAAGGGGGTCAGGACCCTTTGACTGAACCTGGATGGCCAATTTAAGGCAGGATAAAGCCGCATCGGCCTTAGAATTAACTTCCTTTGACGACTGGCCCCCAATCACAATATTGCCTGACTCCTGCCTCGAGGACACCTTATCAAACCTGCTGCCATCAGAGTTAGCACCCCAACCATGGATAGGGCTAGCTGATAGAATAGATTTCCCCTTAGATCCTTTAGAGCTGGAAGCATTGCCTTTACCCTTTCGATTGTCATTTGTGATAGACGACCGCGGATGGAGGGACTCCACAGGCCTAGCACGCTTAGAAGGGCCTGGATTGGCATCAGACCGGGCAAAGGATGAACCATCCCACTTGCCTGCACCCAGAATGGCAAAAGGATTATTAGACTTCAAACTTGGGGTCACAGCAATCTGAAGATCTTGGCTTACTTTCTGAACATCAGTCCGCTCGGCCACCTTAGGACTGTTAAAAATAGCACGGGCTCCCTCAACCGGCACGCCAGGGCTTATGCTGGAACCAACCATTGCTGACCCTGACCCCTTCTGCAAGCTGGCCGAAACGAGAGCTGGAGCCGATAACATACTGAAATGGACTTGCCAGCCTTCGAGGATCTCCTCCGACTCACCTTGGCAGGAATTGACTAGCCCTCAGGCAGTGAATCCGGCTTCAAAGAACCAGCAGGGGGTGGATCAGAAGAGACTTGGGAGGATCCAGGATGCCTCAACGAAGACCTCTGCTCCGAATCCGGCGGACGACGACGGCGCGAAGCTGTCATCCAAGGCCCAAAGCAAGGCCCAGCTGGAGAAGACTGCTCAACCGCCGGAGCTGGAGAAGACAAAGTGTAGGGGCCAGTGAGGTGGATTGAACCACAATTCGGGCAGATACCTTCCAAATTTTCAAATTGGAACTGCTGCTAAAAGGGGGTTCCGACACCCTGAATATGAGCACCCGGCCGAAGAGGACGCCGAAGATCCACGCGGACGCAAGCTCTGGCGAATCCCCTGGAGAGCTGTCGAGTTGCAAATCAGCGAAGACATACTCACCCGTCGGCGCAAAATCTCCCTCAACACCTCATCGTTCCAAATTCAACCGAGAGAGAGGTCAGGCGCACTTAAAGAAGGGCAGAGGCCACAGCATAATTTAATCTATTCAGATAATTTAAGTAGATTTTATCAAATTAATATCATATTATTTTATGAAGGAATGATTATCTATATTACTTAAAACTATAATAATTTAAAATTATTTTTTTATAAAATTACTCTTTTGATCGCTCTTTACTTGCATTTTTCTTTACCGATCTCACTCAACCTCCATATCAAACGCCTCGAGCCACATCTCTTCCGCAAAGTTGAGTCACGATCTTCACCGTCTAATGGCCCCACAGTATGTGTGAAATTTCTTTTGATCAGTGCCTTCAGCATCCTCACTAAACGCTTTGAATATCATTTATAAATATATTTTTTAAACATTATCATTTATAAATATATTTTTTTAAATTAAATATATAATATATATAAATTTTTAATAAATTTAATTTAGGGATATTTTAAAATTTGATGTTATATGACTAGTAATCTGTTTGTCATAACAAACATAGTAATCAATATTATTGTTTGTATACCAAACACAATAATCAACATAATTGATAATCTGTCAAGTGATAATCTATCTTAGAGAAAATTCATATTATCATTCAGGATTGCTGACGATGCACCTAACGCAACCTAAGATCTTGGATGCTAGGCTCGGTCAAGGGAGCGCTTCGAGACAAGACAGACTGTGAACCAGCTGGCACCAAAACAAGCCAACACACCGCCGCAACGCCATAACACATGAGAGGGTACGTGGAATGCATTTAGCTAGTTAAATACATGGCAGGAAATACATGCCAGTTGAGCCTTAGTTTTTTTTTTTTTTTTTTGTTACAAACGGATCACACTACTCTAATATGAGTCGACCAGATAGATCAGAATACAATATTTGTTTAAGTACAAAAGGACAGGGTCACCCTATTGCCAAATCCAAAAATCCGCATGATGAGCCACAGACGCCGCTACCCAGTCAATCATAAATTGCTTCCCGGTAGACATGGCGATCTGAACGCTGTAAACATCCCGAAGGCTAGACCATATATCGAGGAGCAGACGATTGATGGAGGCTTGATAGCAGCTATCCTTCCAAGCCATCGGATAACCATAAGAGAATCCTCTCAATAAGAAGGCTATGAACATGCAGAATCCTAATAGAATAGAAATACCAGCCAAGCTGTATAGAGCTCAGTCAAAGGGACTGAGGAGTCCAGAATGCTAAAGCCACCCGCCGCCAGCAAAGCTCTATCATACCCACAAATAACAAAAGCTGAGCGGCAAGCCTTCCTTGAACACTCCCATCAAAGTTGATTTTGACAAACCCTGGAGGAGGCTCCCAAGAGATGAAGATCATATGCCAGTCCGCTGCCGAAGCAACAGAGGATCCCCAGTGGCCAGAGTTGTCAATCACAAGAGCATTACAATGGAGTGAGAATTCGACCGATAAAAAACTGGCTTTCTGCACAATCCTAAGGGAATGTATTGTCTCGTGAAGATAAGAAAATTCCGCGATAGCCAGATCTGGTAATCTATCGTAGCCCAAAGGCCAGCCTTCTGCTAAATGCCCCTCCGAAGATCATGCAGGAAAAGGGACCTCCAAGAACCCACATCATTCGCTCTACAGCAGTAGCCCACTCTTTGCCAAATCCACCTAACTCTCGGGCAAGTAAAGATGGCATGGTCTACAATCTCCTCCTGCTGTCGACACAAAGGGCAAGTAGACTGGATGGACATGCCCCTATCAAAGAGTAGAGAACATGTAGGAAGACAATCCACAAAAGCTTCCATACAAAGAGCTGAACCCTAAGATGAATGGGGAGCTTCCAAATCCACCCAGCTTCCATCGAACATTGTGATGGTGGCCTATAAATCTTCATCAGATCCCTGATAGGAGCCCAAGACAGACATGATCTACGCCATAGTCTGATGTCAGCAACCTGCCCTAGAATGAGCGAAATGGCAAGAATCCGACGGGAGAGCTCCTTATCGAAGAAATGGGTAACTGTAGAGGTATGCCAGACGGAGGAATCCTGGGAGATCAAATCCTTAACCCTCATCCTGCTTGGTATGTCAATGCTCATAAAAATAGGCCATCGAGAGAGGGGGAGATCAGCAATCCACCTATTCTGAACAATATCAACCAAGGAGCCATCTCCTATCATCCACGAGATGTTCATAATAGTCGGGGCACGCCAACAAACATCCTTCCAAAAGCAGGAATACCACGAGAATGCTGAAAGTCCAATAGAGGGAGTCCAGTCTCCATATCTAGCCCGCATAAAAGAGCTCCAAAAACAGTGTGGATTAAGTAAAAACTGCGAAGCGTGTCTAGCAAACAGAGTCTCTCTCCGAAGTGTCAGGGACTGAATACCCAGACCACCTTTGTGAATAGGCATACAAACAGTATCCTGCCAGTAGATGAATCCCATGACCATCCTGCATAGAAGCCAAGAGAAAGTCCCAGAGACATAGCTCTAACCTCCTCAGACAAGTAATCGGGATAGCAGTATTGGATATGAGATGCAGAGAAGGAAAGTAAGAACCATCGTATAAGGATAATCCTCACCATCATAGATAAACCAGTGACATGCCAGTCGTTGATACGATCGTGAACGCGCCGCTCAATATCAACATAGTCACTACTGCAAGGTCGTCTTTCCGTGATAGGGATCCCCAGATACAGTGACAATCAACTAACTAGATATGCCCAAGATATGTAGGAGGACTTCCCTAATTGTACTTCTGGTTTTTGGGCTAAAACAAATCATTGACTTGTGTAGATTGACCTTTTGACCAGAAGTCTGACAATAGCTCTGAATAATAGAATCAAAGATGGTCGCATTACGAATAGCCTGCCCCAGCAATATACATCGTCCGCAAACAGGAAATGAGAGACTGAGGGGCCAAGGGGGCCCACCATGAAAGAGGCAATGCAGTGATCGTACTGTGCCTGATATAACGCACGAGATAGATCGTCCGCCGCCAATATGAACAAAAAAAGGGGGTAAAGGACACCCCTGATGAAGCCCCAGTAGAGTAAAAGAATTAGTCTGGTTGCCGTTGATGATCAGTGAGAATGATGGCACCGAATGCATGCCATTATCCAAGCTATAAAAAGGCCATCAAACCCGAATTCATGGATAGTTCAATGTAGAAATACCCAGCTCATCCTATTATAGGCTCTCTCCATGTCTAACTTAACAGCTATAAGACATTGTCTGGCAGAGGCTCTCTGAAGATCATGCATAAATTCCTGGGCTATAATGACATTATCCGAAATACTTTGCCCTCTAATAAAAGCCCCTGCTCAGTAGAGATAAGACGGGTATCACCACCCTCAAACGATTGGCTAATATACACGCACAGACCTTATATAAGGTAGTGCACAAACTGATGGGCCAAAAGTGCTGAGGGGTGAAAGCGTCGGAGCGCTTGGACACAAGAGTGATGAGAGTCCGATTCTAGTTCATAGGAATGGATTTGGATTGGAAGAAATCTGGATAGCCTGAACAACCTCTCGGCCAATAATATTCCAATAATGATGGAAGAAAAAAGATGGAAAGCCGTCGGGCCCCAGGGCCTTATTAGGCCCAAGATCCCACAGAGCCAGCCGAATCTCCTCCTCCATGATCTGCCTGATAAGAATGTCATTCTCATGGGCAGAAACCTTCTTCAAAGAAGGGACCTGATGAACAGGAGCTCCATCGCCAGTATGCTCAGTCCACCTGAACTAAAAGAAATGGAACAGCTGATCCCGGATAACTTGGATATCCTCCTGAGAATTTCCCTCTTCATCCACTAGACGCCGAATCCTATTGGCTGCTCGTCGCTTCAAGGTGGTCTGATGAAAAAATCTGGTGTTACGATCCCCCTGCGAATCCATTAGACTCTAAACCGCTGCCTCCAATAGATCTCCTACGCTGAAGAAGAGAGTGGTAAATAGCGAGCTTAGCTCGGAGATAGAGAGATCAGAATCAGCGAAACACATTCCTGATCTTCTCTTGTCAGGAGAGTAGCAATATCAGCTTCCACCTTCTCAACTTGCCTCACTAGATTTTCAACTTCCACTCTTTCCATCTAGAAAGCCTACACCTTACTAGCTCAAGATGCCTGGATAATTTATAAATAGCATTACCTCTGATAGGTAAATGCCAAACATGAAAGATGATAGACCGAGCTGAGGAATAAGAAGTCCAGAACTGCTCGAATCGAAACTGCCTGCGCAATTGAGTTTCAACCTCAGTAGATAACAGGATGGGCAATGATCAGAGAAGGTGAGTAACAGTTGTAGAAGGGAACTTTAGAAGCCATTGGGCTGAGGCCATAGCTCTATCCAGTCTCTCCCACACATGAGCAATCCTTGGCGATTGTTGCACCAAGTGAATTGGGGATCCGAAAACACCATATCCAGCAACCCAGCAGTAGAGATGGACCTGAACTCAAAAATCTATGCTGAGTCAACAACCTGTCTTCCTCCTTTCTTTTCATTGGCCCAATGATACAATTAAAATCACCAACAATGATGGAAGGAAGTCCCTGAGCAAGAAGAGAGAGAGTTCAGCCCATAATACCTGCCACTTTCGAAAATCGATACTAGCATAGACTCCCGACAAGAGCACAGGGTCAGAATTTCTCTCAGAGATGAAAAGCAACTGCTGATTGCACTAATGAAAGGCATCCATCCTAATAGAGGTATTGCACCAAATAGCTACTATACCTTCCGAAAGGCCCACTAACTCTACTGCATAAGAAGATCAGGATCTGTCAATCTGTCTTCTAAATTGAACCAAACTGTCACTCGATAATCGGGTTTCCAAAAGAACATAAATATCAAACTTATGTAATTGTATCAATCTCCCAAAAAGGATTGAAACAGGGTTTTCGAGCTCCTCTAACATTCCATAATAGAATCTTCATTTAGTAATAGGGAATCTGGGACCCAGAGGATTCCTCCACCATACCATTGTTAGAAAGGCACCCTAAAGGTAGGGTATGCCATTAGACTTCAGAGTTTCAGTCTCCATATGTATCTCAGCCTCCAACGAGGGCCCACAACGGAGATCGGGGTATCCATACCTTGTCCCTGAATGGCCTCCTTAAGGCTAGAGACTAACAATCATGGCTTCGTCCCTCCAAGTTAGTTGGCTGGGAATACACAACTATCTCACCAGCTTGGACAATGCCCTACCATCCGAAGGCTGACCACTCGTGCCAACCGGAACCACAGGGTCTCGAGCTGATTTCTAAGTAACTGAAAGGTTGGATTTGACCACAGAAGATTTCCTTTTTTCAAATTTCAGATAACTCGATAAATTTGTGTCTTGGTCAGTCTTGGCTCTCTTCGAAGGACCCAGGTTAGCATCTCGTCAGTCCAAAGGCTGTCCAACCCAATTATCTGTGCCAAGGAAGACAAATGAGTTCTCAGTAACCAATTTACAATTCAGACTTGGCTGAGGGTTACTGGTCTCAGGCTGAAACTCAGACTCAGAGCCCCTTTCAATTTCAGTAAAACCGGCACATACCAATTGTTTTCCCTTCATCTTCCCATCTGTTACAGTAAAACCGGCACCTACCCCTTCCACCGGCATATCACCAACCCCTTGATTCCCCAACTTCTTCCCCACCCCCTGTTAACCCACATGAAGAACATGAGAGTCAAAGCCCTACCAGCTTTATGGAGACATCGACGGGCTAATTTCGTCGGCACCTTCCAACCCTCCTCTACCTGCCCCATGCCCGGAGCAGAGGAACCGAGAACAGTGCATTTGGTTTCAATGAATCAAAACGTGGAACAAAGGATACTGGTTGTGGCTTCCTCTTCACAACCAACATAGGACCCTGAGAAGACCTTCGTTGATGAAGGGCCGCCATCAGGGCCCGTAGCAAAAGCCAGCCGTAGATGATTTAGAGTCCAGCTGCGACAATTGCGAGCAGAGGCCAAGGAGATGCAACGACCCACAACTGCAACAGATCCCTTAGATGTTCATACACGAACATTTGCCAAAAGGGAGCACGAGATCCCCTCACATGGACCCCCATCGAAGCGATCTCGTTAGATCAACACGGACACAGACCCATGCGAATCCACCTCTGTTCCTCGCCATGGTTGAGGAATCGGAGAAGACGTAGTGACCCGCCAATGAGAGGATGGATCTCGGATGTCTTTAGTCCAATACTCCATTGGCAGATTAGAAAAATGAACCCAGATGAGGGCAGAAGAAACCGAGTCCGCCGTCAGAATAAACTTTGATTGCCAGCCCTCAGTTGCCACCGGTTGTCCGTTTACTACCCATGGCTTCCCAAGAACCAAATCCTTTGCATTGGGGTCTGAAAATCGAAAAATATGGCACCGGTAAGCCAAGCTCACTGCTTGGATGTCACCAAAGACTCTAGCACGTCGGAGTTCACGGATGAAAGCATCCGGAGGAACCCACCGTGAAACGTTCTAGCCAGTATTGCCATCTTCTTCCATCAGCCAATTTCATCTTCCAAAGCCGAATTGGAACCTGTACTATGTCAGGAAGGCAGGTCTCCAAATTCGTCACCACAGTTGGCGATGGGGACGATGAAACCCACTCGAAGCTCAATATACAGCCCTCCTCGAAGCTCGATTCCACAGCCCTCCTCCATGGCCTCCAACCATCCTTAGCACCATCAATAGCCACTGGAGAGGGGGAAAAGTATCAGCCATAGTCCGAATAGGTACGATCTGAGGGGACGCCGGAGCTCGCTGGAGATCAAGCAAGCATGACCGGAAGCTCAAATCTTAAAGCAGGTCCCCTTCAATCATTCCAAATAGATGGGAAGCTAAACTTGTAACTGAGCCTTCGTTTAGATCAACTGCACTGCTGTGAATGATAAGAAACGAAGGAAGAAAAGATTTTCTTCTTCGAAACCACTCATCCATCCTTTTATTTTGATCAACTTGAGGACAAGATCAATTAGAGAAAGAACCAAACATCTATTCAAAAAATATTCCTTGGTTCTCATTTAAAGATCCCATCCGACTCTCAAAGTAATCTCTTTACTTGCTCATAAAAGCAGCTCATTTCTTCACAGATAAATAGATCTTTTTTTTATTTCTTAATAGCTTACCCAGTTTGAAACTATTTTCTATTTATTTTTAGCTAATTTAAACATCAAAGAACTTTTTCGGAAGAAAACTTTGGATTCTAGAAACCTTAGGCCTTTACGCTCACTTTTTTTTTTTTCCCTTGCAGATGGTAGAGAACTCAGGTGAGATGTGCTCTACTATTCGGATGAAGAGAAAACTCGTTCATTAGTATGCAAAAATCGGTTGGGTTGGGTATGAATTAAGTTTGCAGACTTACAGGTAGTGTTCTTCTCATGGACCACGTCCAATCACCATTCCAGTGAGAAGACCTTTGAGCTTGTTTCAACCCAAAGAAAAACACAGCCATGTTGCAGCCCAAGACGTTTCCTTATTCCTTTATAAAAACTACTTAATTTTCGTTGGTTTCCTTTTCCAAGAGATGAGAGAAATTTTCAGAAGACACATAAGAGTCGGGCTCTGTGATAGGCCAATTAGATCCAACTTGCAGTCTACCACTACCATCACCAAAGAAAGGCAGCAGGGAAAGCAGCAGCCCGCCAGCACGACTTAATTATTTAATTATTTTTCAGGACTACAGGAACAGCTCTACCACAAGTTCCTAATCGTCTTTGGAGGCAAAATTTGCAGACTTTTACTTAGACTTGAGACCAGTGCGGTAGGGCTTTTTGTCAGTGGAGGGAGAATAAGATAGTGTTTGATAGAAAAAATCTATTTTTGGATAAGTGTATCTCATTGATCATATTAAATATAAAAAGTATATCCATAGAGTAACTTTTTTTATCCTCTCTTATAAATCAACTATTCTCCCGCTTCCTAGAAAATAAATTGAGGGAATAACCTATAGTTAAATATAAATTATCCCTTCTGGTTAAAATTATTTCCAATTAACCGGTGTAAATGTGCTTTTAAGAATAACAAGGGGCTATCCCCTATCCAGGGGATATCTTCCCTTATCCCCTTTCTCAAACATAGCCTAAAGCTTTTGTTAACACTTTAAAAAAAAGTTACTTAATTGCTAAGTTTGTAACATGCCATAAAACTTTAACACTACTTAATTATCAAATTAAGAAAAGACTATTAATATTAGGAAAGCCCAGGAATCCAACTGTTGTAGGAAAGGCCAGATATAGCATATAGAGAGAGAATATTTTGATATCTCAAATGGATGACCTCCAAAACCTTGTAAATTTTGTTTTCAAATGAAAACAACTTCCCACAAGTAAAAGTTATTACCTAAAATCTTCAAATTATAATTTTTCCTAGTAATCTTTTTTTTTTTTTTTTTTGAAAGAGTCAAGAAAAAAAATATTATCTCAATTTTTTTTACAATCACTCCAAAGCACCTTTGACCCTCCTTCTACGGCAATATCAAATAGGATCTTAACATGCATTTAAATGTCCATTTAATAAAACACATACACATGAAACATTTACCTATAACCTTTGGGGGCCAAGCATGATCCAACTCTCGTGGATTTGTCTGAAGACCAAAAGAACTCTTGGGGTGTACACTAAAAAAAGGGTTCAAAATCGGTACTGTACTTCATATACTTGAATATAAAAATCACCTATAATCCATAGCAGAAAAGGTTCAAAATCTGGTATTGTACTTCATATATTTGAATATAAAAATCATTTATAATCATTTTATAATATAGAAACATCCAGTGCAAGGAAAGATATTTGAACAGTGCCATCTGCAAAAACATGAGTACATTGGCCAGCACAGAGACTGTCATTCATAAAGCAACAAACAATCATTATAAATAAATAAATGAATGAAGTAAATCAAATGCTAATTGAATACCCTTATTTTCAAAATACCAGCTAGTTAAATTTACAGACATGCTATAAAGACTCACCTCTGTCAGTTTTATAAAACAAGGGCCATAATTATTAACCTCCCATACCGGACAAAGCCCGCTTGCATCGAGCACGAGAGTTCTCTTCAGTACATTCATCAGACTGTAACAAATTCACCTGAAGAAGAATTTACAAATATAGGCAATTAAGTAAACGGGTCCACAAGTAGATACATCCGTAAAACTTGGACATCAAGAGACAAGAATAAGGAAAGCTACCTTAACAATTTCAGACTTGGTAAATGGGTGCCAATAAGCTGCTAGGATGCTCATATGAAATTCCTGCATTGAACAGGCATAGGTTAATATGGCATTAACTTGAATCTACAGAACAAACATTAGGCCCATTAACAACAACTAAGAAAAGGAGGAAAAAAGTTCTTCCAGTGCAGTTTCAGAGGCAAGCACAGGCCTAGGTGAGCAAAATGACTCCAGGCTTAGCAGTCTGATTGTGGACAATCAGTCATGCAATCACTTCTGAAAAGCCCTAAACTATTTCAGACTTCAGAGGTTCCACTAATAGTGATAAGCTGGAACTTGAGCACAGAAACTTGTTGACAATATAAATCAACTCACTGATACACAAATCATGGCTTGTTGGAGTATTATTGTTGTAGTAATGTGCTTGTTGTCATCTCCACTTGAGTGTGATTGTCATAGCTCCAATCTGGGTACTAGTCATACATCTGTGGAGTCTCATATAAAGCTTCTTCTAAGAAAGGAGAGTCCCTTCAGTTATCCTAATTGGTACTGTATTTTGGTGAATAGTCCTGTGCATTTGACATTTTTGCACATAGACTAGTGCTGCTCATTCCACTTGATATGCTGCCTTCCTATATATTACAACAGTTTGGGTTTTTCACACATTTTTCTGATGGGGCGTCAGTATGCTGCCACACCAGCACATACTATCCTGTGCCGTGCATATTGCACATACCAGTACTGAACTGAGACTTGAGACTCAATACCAATGTGTACCAAGTCGTGGTATGCTAAACCAACCTAGGTACCAAGAGTACCAACATTGTACTAGTGTGCTACCGCTATGGGGTCCGGTATTGAGATGAAAAATTCCTCAAGGTTCCATTCTCACACTACTAACTTGATTATCACAATTATTCAGCAGGGATACACGAGTTTGCTAGCTAATCTCACCTAAACATGTCTTTACAACTCATGACACCTAAAATTGTCAAAACTGGACTGTAACTAAAATAACAAAACCTTTTGTTTCCATGTGAAGAAATTTACAATTGATGGCGAACACAATTCCTTTATCCAAACATTCTCTTGCTTCTGCATAACTAGCAACTAGCAAGCTTCTCCTTGAAGGCCCAGACTACCACAAACTTCAGTGCCAGTTCACCAATAATTCACCATTTGTTTAGAAATTAAGTTACAGACTATGTAGTTGTGTCATAAGGTTGTAAATAGTCATTTTGTTTATTTATATGCAATAGACACATTGATGTTATTATGTATGAGTGTAATGACATAAGGGGTTATGTGCTGTTATAACCTCAATGGACCTCTGTATCCCATAAGTGCATTCATTAGGTGATTACAGTTCTCCAAAACTTTATCTTCAAGTTACTACAACTATAAATGGTTCTTACACAAATAAATGAATCAATATAGTAGAAACAAATGACAATTGTGTGCCAGACTTTTAAGAACGGATAATTAATTCTCAAAGCACTATTTACATGTAGGAACAATAAGAGTTAGGATAGGAACAGTAGTTACAGAGGACGGAATGATGGTACACTAATCAAAATGGTCTGGTCATGTGCAAGGAACTGAGTGATGAAAATAATAAAGGCTCAGATTTAGGACTAAAGACCCAAACTCTAAAGTGCAGAGGGAAAATATAAAATGGAAAGGACTTTGCCTTGATAAGATAGGACCCGGGATCAAATTGTCAGAGAAAATAATTCACAAAGACAGCCTAAACCACCAGACCAGCTAGTTGGTAATGATTGCCTTAATTACAACATCCATATATCAATGGGCCTAGGCAGGTCAGTGGCTGAGTTTCCTATTTATAATAAGAACCATGTCGTCTTAGTTTCCTACTGGCAGCTATTCTTGTCCATAGATATGATCATGTTTGCCCTCTCCCAGTTTGCAAGCCAACTGGTTGTGGCACCTGTCTTTGAAAATGTAAGCAAGAAGTGGAAAGTGCTCAGTTTTTAGATGATGATCCAGTAACCACCCAAAGTGATCCGGACAACTAGAACCAGCTCAGCATCAAATGCTCGTAGAAGAATGATGTGATTCAAAAAGAATCAGCATATTACAAAGGTTTATATTACAAAGAAAACAGAGCTGCAAATAATGAGAGTGACCATGATGAGAAAGACATAGATGACAATCATAAAAACAAAAGAAAGGACTTGATGAGGAGCGATGGCCAACAACAAAGAGGATCAATGATCTGGATTAGTAAAAGACAAAATGCATCATGTATCATGATCTAACCTTAAAAAACCTGTGGAGTGTAGGCATAAAGTTATAGTTTTGTACAGCTATGCACATGCACAACCATCCACATGCCAGAAACAAATCAGCATAAATTAAGCAAGCACAGATGCACCCTCCTACTCACACAGATTTTACATGGTGCATTAGTCAAAACACCAACATAACTAATGCAGCCATAACTTACAATTTTTAATACAATAAGATAGGACAAGGCAGATTTGCTTACATCATGGTACAGATGCAAAACAACATAACCTCTTTCTTTCTGATGTGAAAGCACGCAAAAGTTCAGTCAAGGATTTGGTATGAGCACATAAATCATATTTTGTTAATGCGACAAAAATGGCATCAAAACATCATCTCTCATAACTCATAAAATTCCTAAAATTTCAGCAAATTTTAAGAATGATCATTATATCTTCCACTGTTTGAATCAACATAATAATGTATATGATCTTGCAACTTGACAACAGTAATCTTAATCATCAATTGGTTTGGTGCTGACTTCTTAAAATAAGCAGGTTCTAAAGGTTCGAGAAGTAGAGAATCCAAAGATATGACAACAAACAAACCAAAGGTCTTGATAAAAAAACTAAAGCAGTTAAGATATGCAAAACCAATAGCACAAGATCAGAACTTTTTGACTAATCAAAAATTGGATCATGTCAATGCATGCAGCATATTAAAATTCTCACCCTGAATGGGTCACCCCTCAAAGACTGTACAAACATAGAATTTCTTGAACCTCTACCCTGCAAGAGAAAAGCCTGAATTCCGTTAATGAACATAGACCATACAGAAACATAATAATGATGTTTGTTGGACCTACTTTTCTTTCACATAGAGAGTTAGGTTTTATATTTCAGTAGATTGTAATCACTAGCAAGGAGTCAGAGTTGATTGTACTTCAGTGCATTCTGGTCACTGTCCTTCAACAACAAACATATAGATAAGCTTTTTACTGTTTCACAGGGTCTAAACCCCCAATTCATGTTGTTAAGTGTGCCATTCAAATCATATTCTATATGGTAAAGCTGAAAGTGCAAGTTTAGCCTTGTAACACACAACAAAATATGCTATCCAAAGAGAAACAAGTGATGTTATTATGACCAGAGCAACAGTAATTCACTCCAGAACTAAATATACACTTATCATTGTTTTTAGAAATTGGAGTTTCCAAGAATTTTCAGAAATTATTCTAAAATATTAATGTGGCACTATTTACATACACATATGATTTTGGATCATTAGATTTTGGGAGATTGTTATGAAGTAGTTAATCTACTTAGTTGTTAGTGTTCATGAGATAACTAGCATCTACCCTATGAACTATTTTATAAAAGATATTTGGAAATTATTTGTCAAAAAATGCAAAGTATCACAATTTTCAAATTTGATTGCATAAGAAAATCTTTATAATTATATGAAATAGATTCTTGAATTTACTACTATTAAATATGTTTTGCAAATACACCCAATTCATTATCAAAGCATATTAAACTATATCTTTGAAATTAGCTGCATTGTTCCTACATATTGTTATGCAGATCCTTCTTGTTTTTATTTAAAGTGGATGAAGTAGATAAAATTCTATTTGTTAAAAAAACTTTTTGCAAATCAAGTGTCATCATGTTTGGAACATTTTTGTAAATTATACATATTTTGGAATTCTTGGAAGAATTTCATTTTCAAAATACTTCAATCATCCTAAAACTGAAAATGTTTGAAAATGAATATTTTGAATTGGATAGGTATGTGTATTTTTGACTCTTGGCCTAACTATGGTCTGAACCCTACTAAAGGGGGTTATACATTGGCACCTATGACTATTCCGTAACCTATGTTATTCTAACCTTGGCACACGGCATAAATATAGTATTCTAGCCTTACACAGAATATAAATGTGATCGTAGTCTTATAAACTATAGAGTTATAACGGATTTGAAATTTGATATCCATGATCAAAAATCTAAACATAAGTACATTTCTGAATATGAAAATTATAGCATAAACTTAGGTAAAAATGTATTATTGCACTACATGGACATATTGTAAACTTTAGTGAAAATGTAACCTTTCATTGGATGGATTTGCCAAGTTAAATTTACTGATATTTACTTGATCTGGCTACTTAAAGTAGACTATTACTTACTGAATTGTCAGGCTCATTATCATTATTTTTCGCTCTTCAGATCCAGAGACTGAAAGTCTAACGTAATGTTATCTTTTGGAAGTGTGACTAAAGACAAGGCTAGATATGTAATATAAAATAAAGTTAGTTTTGCTAGTTGTATCAAGGTTCATGATTTCGATACCAAACATTGTACCAATATCATTTTGACATAATGTCAGCATGCCCAGTACAAGGGTACACCTAGTACACAACTATGAACCAATACAGCATGCCATGGTTTGTATACTAAAGCTACTAAAGGACCTATGAATAAATATGTTAAGTACTTAGAGTTTAATATTGTAGATTTTGTGAATTGCTCTATCAATGGCTTTTAGTGACCTATGTGAATATATCAAATATTTTATTCTGAGACTTTAGCTTTTTTTATATTTACCATTGCCTGTGTATGAATTACATGGTTATCAGATTATATTAAATTCTCTAATAGGTTGAAAGCTTTGCATTTATAGGGTCAATTCTCTTTGAAAATGAAGTAGTTGTCATGCTCTCAAATACTAGTTTTAGAGCCATGGGCATGGCACGACTGGTAGAAGACCTATACCAGTTTTTTCCTAGGTCGAGAGAGTATCAGGAAGCTACCATCCTGATTTTTGGGATGGTTTGGCATCTTAGTATGATACCTAGATGGCAATTTTTTACAATTTTAACTTTTATCAAATAAATGATTTTTTATGGATGTTTAATGCTATTTTGAGTCAATGACTGATGGATGTATGGCACCCCTTACGATACCCAGAAGTCATATATTGGGCTTGTTCAAATAATTTTCCATTTTAATCAGTTATTTTATTATTAATTATGATTAAATAACTAATCTGGATAATTATTAAATTTCATGATAAAAACTCTACAAATTAGCTAAAATTATCTACCTCCATTCAAATATTCAATACTTGTTCTATTTTTAAGAATTATTAAATAATTTGAAAGGCCCAAGGTATAGGCTGCCCTTTAGGTTTAAGTCACCCCTTGGTCATATATCAAGCTTGGGTTTAAATCTTTTTTCTACAACTCAACTCAACTCATCTAAGCCTTTTCCCAACTACATGAGGTCGGCTACATAAATCAGCTTCCTCCACTCTGCTAATTTAAATCTTTTTTCACTTGTTATAAATTATTTAACTATTAATTATGATTTAAAATGATTAATTAGGATTATTACTAAATGTATGATAACAATCTTGAAAATTAGTTCTAAATTTTCTCTTTGTTACTTATTCAAAATCAAATTTAAAAATTATAAAATTTCAAAAATCAAAGTCGTGTGTTATGAGCACAGGATATATTTTTTTCTAGCTAAATAGAAACCTCTTTCGATATGTTTCAGTACTGAGGCTGGACCACATCTCTACCTAACTAGATCCACCCTCCTCTCCTTTCTCCTATCCCTTCTTTCTCTCTTTCTCTCCCACTCTCTCCACCTCTCCCTTTCTCAGTCTTCACTAGCAGCAAACCCGTGACTCGCACAAAAGCAAAGAAAGCATGGCCAGTTTCTTTTTCTTCTTTCCAAATCCGGTGAACTGTTGGGCCATGCTTGATTACTAGCCGAATTGGCTCTGCTACTAGCCAACCTCGATTGATTTCAATCAGGACAGGTAAGACATTGTAGTCCAGTACAAGATCGGTGTCCCGCACCCCATCTCAGTCCCATTTTCTTGTCAGAACGGTGCAATACTAACGATGCAATTCCATTTCAGTGGGACAATCATTGGGTTCACCTTATTATAGGCCAAAGTTGATAAGCTTGATACCATGTCATCGCTATAACTAACTCATAGCACCACCAAAATAGCACTTTAGAAGATCTACTCACAATTTTCACAGTACCTCCACTGCTAATAAGCTGTTGGCTGAATGTTACAAACATCATCTCAACTAAATATAAATTTTTAACTCAATAATATGACCTCCGTGTACCCATTCATCTTCATACCTTTACAATAGTACTACCCTTTCTTGCCCTTCAAGGGATCTATTTCATCCTTTATTGTCACTCCATCTTTCTCATAAAACACTTTTGATGCATGATCCACCTTTTGTTCAAATGGCAATTAAATTTTAGAGAAAATATAATTGAATACTCCACATATAATTTCCTTATATTGGATCCAACTTTCTCATGGCATGACCCATCCTCAGTGCTAATGGTGGCTAGAGAAAGTATAAAGAGCCGACCACACCGTATATCAATCACCAGAAATCATAGACAATGTTTTCACCTTTTGAATTCACCAATGGTTAACAAGATTTTGTACATTCGATTGCACATTTTAACCTCAACATCGGTTTTGTACCTCCATAATGACCTAAAATGTGGTGTTTCTCAAAGGCTAGAGTTCACTGTAATTACCTAACGGCCGGACAAGAAATTCTTGTTATCAAAAATTGCTCTTAAAGTTTGTGAAACATCCAGAAGGTGTATTTTATTGTATCGTTATTCCTTCTGACTTGTTGCTTTATGTTTATCCATGCTCAATGCATTTTGGTATGCACAATTAGCAAAGGTAACATACCAAAGAAATTTAGAAGAGACCAAAATGGAAGAAAAGAAAATATTGAAAGTCAATAAAAATGGAACAAGAGAAAATAAAGAGGAGATCTTGGATCTAGAACCAAACAAGACGAAAGACATGAAAACGTTTGCAAATTAATCTAGCATGGAAGTTGAATTCTGCTAGTCGAACAACAACAAACACAAATGAATTCCCGGCAGCAGCATTAGCAGCCAGTTTACCTTACAGTTAAACAACAAAAGATCTCTGAAGATATGGGATCCACAAGATTTTATGCAATGGTTTTCCTTGTGCAACTTTATTTTATCCACAAAGTATGAAAACAATTTGGACATCTACTTCAATGTCACATGGAAAAGTATTGCAATTCTAAAAATGCTTCAACTAGCACTTCACTCACACAAGTTTAACAAATAAAAGTCTGACCGTAACCAAAATCAAGGGGGCAGCTTTCATCAGGGTAAACTATGACCCAACATGATGGCATTCTATTGCAGATTTTAATGCATTGGATTTTCACAGTTATCTGTGAAAATGGAAACCAGTATGATGAATTTTTCTTTTTAACTGCCATGTTCCATCAAATATGAAAAACTCGTTGTTTTGCATTTAATGTACCCTGATGATACCTTAATAAGCAACAATGTTGTGATATATACTGAATATAAGAAAGCTGTAGTGTTTGAGTTAATGATTCTTTTAAGAACATTTAACTTCATAATCACATGTAACGTTAATTTGCATTTGGATGCCAGGTTATAATTTCCTTTTAAACCAGATGATAATTACACAACATTATGTGATACCCAAATTTAGTTCCACATTAGATGGGAAAGATCTGTGCTATGTGCTTGTGATTTAAGTTCACTTGCTACCTATTAACTTCCACTCAAGTTTTTGGGCCACATGGTTTCCGCCTGCTAATGCAATTAATTGGATCAGCATATGGTCTTGGGGTATTACAAATGACATCAGAACCGACCCATGTGTGCGAAAGCTGGTGAGCATAAGGAAAGGGCTACTCATGGGACGGTGGTAGAGTCCTGTCATGGCATGAAGTCACCCTTACAGCACCAACGATCCGGTTCGAAAGTAGATTCTGACTAGCCTATGGTGTGCGACGAGGACGTCGCATTATAGAAAGCGAGATTATGATACCTTAAATTTAGTTCCTCATTGGATGAAAAAGAAAGTATTATGTGCTTATAACTCAAGTTCATCTGCTAACCATTAACTTCCACTCGAGTTTTTGGGCCACATATTTTTAGCCCATAAATAAGTTAATTGGACCAGCAAGTGGACTTCTGAGTGTTACAAATAGTATCAGAGTCAACCTTAGTATATGAAAGTTGGTGGGCATGAGGAAAGGGCTACTCATGGGATGGTGGTAGAGTCCTACCATGGCATGGAGCCACTCTTATAGGACTAATGATCTAGTTCAATGTAGATTCTGGATAGCTTATAGCATGCGACGAGGACATTGTATTATAATGGGGGAAGATTGTGATACCCCAAATTAAGTTGCACATTGGATAGAAAGAAATATGTCATGTGCTTATGACTCAAGTTCACTTGCTACCTATTAACTTCCACTTGAGTTTTTGGGCCACATGGTTTCAGCTCACTAACGGGATTAATTGGACCAGCAAATGGGCTTGGATCGTTATAAATGGTATAAACCGATCCAAGTGTGCAAAAGTTGTGGGCATAAGAAAAGGGCTATCCATGGGATCGTGGTAGAGTCCCACTGGCCCACCCTTACTGTACCAACGATCCAGCTTGGGGGTAAATTCTGGCTAGCTGTGGCGTGCAACAAGAATGTCGCATTATAAAAGGAGAGATTGTGATGCCCCAAATTTAGTCCCACATTGGATGGAAAGAAAATATGTGCTTATAACTCAAGTTCACTTGCTTCCCATTAACTTTCGCTCAAGTTTTTGGGCCATATGATTTCGGCTCGCTAATGAGTTATTTGGACCAGTAGGTGGGCTTCAGACATTACACATTATGTTCAATTTTGACCAGACAAGTGTAAATCAGTCCATCTCTTGTAACTCAAAAAACAAAAGATATATTCAATATCAAAGATATATGTGATGTCAACTTAATTGAAATTCATTAAATGAATCAAAATCATTTCTAAAGACAGCAGTATGCAAAATGTTGTAGATCTGAATCACCTCCAGAGAAAAATCTCTTAACCGCCTTCCAGTTTGAGCACAGCAAATTCGGACAACATTCTCTTCACAGCTTCCAGAGATAATATAGTCCCTTCCATTCATGTAGTACGAACGAGTATAATTTTGAGAACTTCCAGTGGAAGAAATGCTGAATGACATGTGAAGCCTTCCATCTGCAGCTAATAGCTGCTTAACCTGCAACGTACACTCATTAAGATAAACATCAGAAAATGTTTGAATGCATACTGTGACTCCCTGTCATGTAATAGAGTACCTCATTGTCAATGGCTGAGGCAAGCAGATAGTGATCATCAGGAGAAAAACACACCATCACATTTCCTTTCGAGCTAGAAGCTGAAAAACAGGGACTTGAGTGTCCTTGCCGTAAGTCCCACATCTTGACATTATGATCGAAGGATGCAGTAGCAATACAGTGGGGGAATGGTGTGCAAATTTAACAACATTAATATGCTCTTGATGAAGATTTTCAAAAATTTGCAGGCATCTTCCACTGCCTATGTCATACAAAGCTACGTGCTTTGAAAATCCACTTGCAACAAAGTATTCATCAGTTGAATTTATATGAACAGATGTCAACTGCTCAAAGTCATCAAATGTGTGAACAGATGCATTCGAGCTGTAATATTGATCGGTAACTGTTGATGGCATTTGACAAACATCATACATTTGCAAAGAACCATTGTCGGAACCAGCAATGAGCTTGCCAAAGAAGTGAAAACCAAAGTTATGATCAGCAATATAACTTAACTCTAGAAACAAGTTTGGATAATGTAAGAATTACAACATTTTTAATGGTGATAATATAGATACGCACCATTAGGTTTATTTAAAAAAAAGAAACATTTGTCTAAAACTTGAAATAGAGGCACCAGATCTGTTTTTCTATGGTAGTTGCATACCTTGGATGGATACTTCTTAAGCCAGCAAAGCCCTAAAATGCTATGAAGTGCTCCAGCTGAAGGGAGATAGCCAACAAGTTTCTCACTTTCATGATTCATGACAATAAGCTCCCCGTCTAGCGTTCCAAAGACCATAAGACTAGGGTTACTTGGGTGATATTCAAATTGCCGTGGACGGAAACTCTTGGTTTCTTCCCTTGAACCACTTCTGAACTTGGAAATTGGATGCATTTGGGGCCTTAAAGCAGAGCTTACTTTAGCAGCAGAAAGCGACCTGGAGAAGGAATGATGACTTTCTCGACAATATGGCTGCTTTAATTGAGAATATTTCTGATAAAATGTAGTTGACCCCACCTCACGCCTTTGCAAAATATTGACAACACTATCATTTCGTTGTCTGTTGTATGGTACATATTCATAGTGTCTCTTAAATACTGCTTTTGCTTTTTCCCTCTCAACATTTTTAACAGGAATATTATCTAAAACTTTCAATTGTGGAAGTGAATATATCATATATTCTCTGTAGTATTTCTCAAAACAAATTGGTGAAGGATGACGTGAAGCAGGCTTTTCTGAATCAAAGTCCAAGGGCTCTGTAGTATTGTCCAAGTTCAGGCCACTACTTGAACACCCGTCTTCATCACCAATAAATATTGTGTCACTAAAGCATTGATTCCTATGGTTAAGTTGACTATAACTTTCAGCTGAAGTTGTATTGCCAATTGAACTATCATCATTCAGATCTTCAAACATATTTATGTTGCCAATGTCATTTTTTATTCTTGTACTAGAATACATGACTTCCTCGAAATTCTGGATGCCTGATGGTACAGAAGAATGTCCACTAGATGAGATTGTAAGTTCCAATGTGTTTACTAAAATTTCTGAATTCGTCTGTCCATCCAACTCACGATGGGAATCCTGCGATATGTCTGTCCAATTATCATACTTTGTGTATCACTTGAAATATCTAGGTCGCATTCAGCTGATGATTCCTTGGTTGCATTTTGAAGCAATTCATGATCTGTAAAGGAGTCATCATCAGAATATAGATTGTTGGGACTTCCATCAGTGCTAGATTCTTGCATAGTTTGCAATAGAAAGTTCTCATTGGTCACAGAGAGGGGTTCAGGGTAGGAATAATAATGACGTGGACACGATCGGATTTTCTCATATGCATATGAAGTCGCTCCCTTGCCAGAACATGGCCCAGTATCATAGCAACACAAACAGCTCTGAAAACGAAGCTCCACCAAAAAATGTAATTTTGATAGTGCAGCACTTGTCATCCAAAGATTGGTAACTCTTGTTTCACACATAGAGAGCCGCATTAGCTTCGGCATGCAACTAAAGCAATTTGCATGGAAATTGGTCAGATGAACACTGAAATCCAGGTTAAGGGTGTGCAATTGCATGAATTTTCCAATCATGTTGAGCTTTCGAATGGGAGAAAACCGCATGTTTAAAATCCGGCATGCTATCCCTTTTAGGCAAATATCACTGGGAATAAGAAGAAGTAGATAAAGACCACAACTATGTCAGTGAATTACAAAGCTTTAACACATCTAGAACTCCATTTAACTTGAAAAGTGTTCAAGAAGAGCTGAAATAGAATACCAAATTCTATTGGTATCTAGCAGAACAAAATTCAAAGCAACTAAAGCATGGAAAATAAAAATAAAAATAAAAAATAAAAGATAAAAATCTGGCATCAGAAATCATGCAACTGAGGGTTGGAAGGAAGAAGACTGAGAGAGGTGGTACTTCTTCATATAGCCAATATAGTCCTGGAAGTTCAGATAATATACCACAGGAATTCAGAGGTAAATACAAATCAATAAATTTAAAACATAGAAGCCAGGAGGAAGCTGTAGAATCTGTAATGAGAATCCTGAGCACACATTGGATTTTGTGCAAAGATATATTATATTGATCTATTGTCTACTAGCATCAGCAGTTTGGCAGCAATTGTGAGTGGTTAGAGACATAATTAAAGGACAAAAATCAGATCAGATTCTGTCCATTTTCAACTATTGCCAAATCAAACCAGCAATACCATGGGTGCTTTCTTATGATGAACATAGTGTATTAGCAATGAACAATAAACCTATGATCTATGACTACTACTAAATTTGCATTTTAGTTCCAATACAGCAGAAGGAAGATGGCTACTACCAGACTATATCACAGCAAAAACATGTGATACTGAGAAATCATCAGTAAGTAGATAAGAGGCAACCTTCAAAATTATAGAACCGTGAAATTTAAAAGAATTTTGTCAGTAGGAATCATTCTTATAACAAGAATTATTTTATTTCTTTGAACATGTAAGCAGATTTGTCTTCATTAACCCTTGTCAAACAAGAACTAGTCGTTAAACCATCATATCAAACAAAAGAAAGGGCACATATACTACCATTTCATATAGTAAGCTACAACATTATCACAATGTTAAGATGATACATGAATAAGTGGTATACCTACATTTATAAATACATAATACATCAAATATTTCCCAGATTATTTTTGTCATGATTGATCAAGGCAAATTTTTAATATTGGAAGAATAAATTCTCCCCCAAAAGCATTTGACTAACTCATCAACTATCTTGACAATTTGTATAGTCTAAACCACTATAAGTATCTGAAAATGAAATTTCAAAATCAGTGACCAATCCAACAAACTCCCCTAAAAGAACCCAGCCCTGGCTTGGAGATTTGCAACAATTAGATGATTTCTTCTGGCTGTATATAATGAATTATGGAATAATTTTAACCAGCAAAACATAACTCCACTGACAAATTGAAAGGTAAACAAAAAAAGAATCTTTTAAACCTTCAGAATGGCCATAAGAAAAAAAAAACATGTTCTGACAGAGTGTCAACAAGATGAAGGTTATCTTGACCGGTTTGTTGCCATTAACCTTCCTTAATTTCATGAAGTATTTACATACTTAAAGGCTTTTATAAGAAGGTGCCAAATGTTCTCATCTGTTGCAGCCTCTTCCATAGCATTGTTACTCTAACATAAAGGACCGAGTCTTAAACCAGATGAACCAATCATGGTATGATGTACCCATCTGTAAGTACCATACTGGTATCGAATTGAGACTTGATATCGGTGCGTACCAAGTCTCAGTGCACTAAACTAACTCTGATATTATACCAATGTAGTATCAGTATGCAGTCTGGTTCCGAGACAGCAAACTTTGGAACCAACTCTAACCACGTCATCTGCAAGCAAGTGGAAATAGATTACTAACTACCCTCCTATCTCTAAAATCAAGTCAGGCCAATCAATTGGCTCAATTTACAAGTGTTACAATTTACAATTTAAGGCTATTGATCACCATCACTCCCCATGCAAAATTGATAGCCAAGCAACCATGTGGAAACAATCATGTCATTCACATTGGCACATCTCTAGCACCATCAACAATTACACCATGATGCCTATATGATATGCAACATGATTCTATATAAAAGTAGCTTAGATTCTAGAATTGCTTTGGAAATTAGATTTGACATCCCTATGACAAATGTTAATTCTATATATTTAACTCTTGTTATTTTTGTCTACATCTTGTATGGCATGCAACTCCGCCAAGGCCAGTCCCAAGCACGGGTAAAGGAGAAGGGTTGCGTTAGGTAGCTGACAGCCAACATAAAAGTCCGTCAGATCCCTTAAAATATCTCAACTCAACTCATCTAAGCCTTTTCCCAACTACATGAGGTCGGCTACATGAATCTGCAGATCCCTTAAAATATGAATCTATTAAATCATTCATGTAGCCGACCCCATGTAGTTAGAAAAGGCTTAGATGAGTTGAGTTGAGTTGAGATCTTGTATGGCATGCAAGAGCAGCTTCTTTAAGTTCCTAAATTACTCATTGATTTATATGTCACTTTGTATTTACTTCTTTATTAGTCATTTCCAGAGGAGCATGACACTTGCTTAGCAATCATGTCAAGAGAATCCTATAACAAGGATGATGGGCATCATGCCTCTTCCACTGCTTCCTCTCCTGTTTCCACAGTGAACACAAGGCATTATAAGTTTGGTCATTTGTGTTCCCAGAGTTTCGTATCAAAATACAAAGATCTCTTGTACATTATCTTCATTTTTAAAAGGTATTCAGTAGTCAATACAAAAAGAATAAGAGGCTCAAATTGATTGAGAAGCAAGAAATCTTCTCTCGAAGTGGTACCCTAACATGCTGAACCCCCTTTAGTCACTTCTCTATCCGATTCTCTCTCAATTCAAGGTTGCATTTTACATCTTTCGAAGGATTGCATGTCTTGCATGATAACTATAGTTTTAGGTCCCAGCAGGACATCTCGTGGGATGTTACGATGGGTAGTTGTCCCAAGAATCAGGACAAGACCGTTCCATCATCATCCCAACGTTTCAATCAACGCATCATAGAACACCGCGTCCCAAGTTTCGAGACAACACGGGATGATGGAGCATCATAATATATATGGATTTTATGTTGCATAATATATATGGATTTTATGTTGCAAGCATAAATTTAATCTAGGTCCCATTGCAATACAAATTATTTTAATATAAAAAGTAAATGCCATGTGAATCAATGCCAATGGTAATAACCACTGATAGGGCATCAATGATGTTTGATCCATCAAAGTCATGGTATGGCCAAAAGTATTCCTTAGCACATTTAGGAAATGAGTCCCTTTGTCATGTTTCACAATGCCAAGCTTCTTACTCAGTAAATTGAAGCATTTCTAATTGCTTCCTGCATCTTTTTATTTTTTGCTTTTTTTGATTAAAAGGGAGGGATAAACCCACCCCAAATTTGTTGCCTACATCATCAATTGCATTTAGGGATGGAAGTGGGTTCAGGCTAAACCATTGGCGAGGCTTGAACTAATTCAGGCCAAATTTAGGTTTAAAATTAGTGCCCAAAAAAAATTTGATCCGCACTCGAGCCGTTCGTTACTTGGCTTGGCCCAAAGCCCGAGCCTGAAGAAGGTCCGAAGCATTAGCCCAAATGTAATGTCAAAACCTTAAAATATGATAGGCCTTTTAAAATTTTTATACTAAATTTTCTGTTAATTGTAGGAGAATAGTTTTCAATATCATAACAAATTTTTTAGAGTAACTAAATATAATCATTTTATATGTTGCTTGTTTTTGTGCAAACATTTAAGAACTCAAAATTGATTCCATCAACCCAGTTTTTGGCTTAAATATATGGTTGTAGGTTGGCCCAATTGGGTTTTAAGCCGAACCTAGGTCTAATCTCAGGCCAAGCTTGGGCCTAATTTTTGGAAAAAAAAAAATCAGGTTCGAGCCCGACCCAAAGCCCTCAATATTTGAAAACTCTCATTGTCAGACACTTTTGAGCAAAGCACACTTATATGATCACATGTTCCTTCTAGTGGGTCTGTCCACATTCCAGAGTTTGGAGTTCATGCTAAAAGTATGATCCCATGGGTAGCAGTTGTATTCTTGTGAACTGCAGCAACAATAAAAGAAACCTACATATCTCCTTACATTGGGAAAAAGAGGTGCCTTTTCATCCTTGACCATCTATATTTTATATAAAGTTAACAATGAGTCCCCAAAAAGATTTATTGGTTTATCATCTCGAATGCAAGCAGCACATTTTTTGTTCCACAGATTTGGAAACTTGTATAAAAGAGTGACAACTGATTATTTTTTACCGTTCAAGACCAGTAATTTGCACTCCCCCCCACCCCCCATGCGCCAAAAAAAAAATCCACTTCATTATGTTTGTAGTTCTGGACTTGACCCTATTTCAACGGTTGCTATTCCAAATAACTGACTTGGTTTCATGTTATTCACAGACCCTAGCTTAGTGCTCTTCAGAAGGAGATCAATTGTAATATAAAAACATTCTTGATCCAATGAGGTACAATTGGACTAGAAGAGTTACAGAACTAGCACTGTGGTTCTTTTTTTTTTTTTTTTCAAGAGAGATAAGGAGAGCACTATGGTTTTCTTTTTTTTTTAAGAGAGACAAGGAGAGAGGAACTAGCACTACGGTTGAAAAAAGGGGATTACCTATACGAAGGTAATACAAACCAGATGCTAGGGCTGCAACTTCGGTTAAGCCCAACAGAGCCCACCAGCTCAACCCGCTTATTGGGTATGGTTGTGTTAGGTTCTGAAAATTTGGATTACGCTTAGGCTCAAAAAACTCAAGCCGGCCCTAGGTTGAGCTGGGTTAGGGTTGACCTTCAACCTGACCATAAATCCAGACCCCAATCAGGCCAATCCTACCTGACTCCACCCAATACAACCCAATCCAACCAAGTTGCAACTCTATGATGTTCTCATAAAATGTTTTTAGCTGCATGAGGGCATTTTGGGTCGAGTACAGGACATTGTGCTTCATTAACATTTCAAAACACACGAGTTATTGTAAGAATCAATACCATAGTCAAAATGAGAATTGAGGATAATGTGACAGCATGCCCTCCTGCTCGAAATTCTATCTTGACATCAAGATTCAAGAATGCAATTCTACATGGCCATCTCAAGAAATCAATATTCATTCAACAGTTTTCACAGAAGCTGATCCTAATATTCACTCAGCAAACAAAATCGCACTTTTGGGCTTGAACGCTCAGCTTGTCTGGATTGAAAAAACTGCAATGCAAGTCAATCCAGCCATTGTTGAAACAAAGAGGGGTTCTTCGTGCTGACAAATGACCATATCATTCACATTTTGGAGCAGAAAAACACTTTCAAATTCATCAAATTCAAAGAGGAGAACCTTATGTTATAGCACGAATACTCAGTGTTCATATAACTCGAAACAAGATTTCGCTCTCTGCCAATCACTTGTGCTTCAGAACTAAACAAAAATTTGTATGCAAGTTGCTAGGCGCATTGATGTTCCCATCATTCTAATGACTCCAAATTAAATCATACAGGGGATTAATCTTCTACCACAATCCAAATAAACAATGCAGCATCAGGGGAAGTTCAATATATCAAATCAGGTATATTCTAATTTAAGTTGGCTAATCCACGAGCTCTTGCAACTCATGTTTTCAGCAGATAAGAGGATAACTCTTTATTTGCATGAACTTCCTCAATTGGTGTGTCATGGTCAGCTAGGACACATTGCTGCTTAATCAACAGATATATTCTGAATTTCTAATGTTAATCAAGTCCAGAGTTTTCATGTTGGCTTGTGCCTGTGCATGTCAATCCAATATCAGTATTCTAGATTGAGTTGATGCAGATCGACACCAACACAGTTTAGAGTACAGATATCTTATGTCATGCCATGCCAGCCACCGGCTAGCATGCAAGTAACAATTTCACTCAAAATCCTTGGGCATGTGATTCAAACTCAAGGTTATCAAACCTTGATTCATGTATTTTTCTTTATTCAAGCTTCCTAGGCATCTAGCATACAGCTGACCATTACTTGACAAACAATAACGCACTTTCTGGCCACTGCAACAACAACGAAGATTCAATCCCAAACTAGTTGGAGTTGGCTAACTTTCCAGCCACTGCATTAGCTGAAATCATTTGAAGCTGAATATGCTAGTGAGGCTGCATGTACTAACAATATGCAAAAAAAAAAAAAAAAAAATTCATAAGCCCACCTCCCATGCACATACCAACTACATAGGGTTAAAATCATAACTTTTTGCATGAAAATGTAAGATCTAATGAACTCTATCCCTCTAATATTCCATCCTTCCGATGGTGAGCTATCTTAGCTGACAACCTTTCCTGCAGCAACTCTTTTCCGTTTTGCTCCAAGCTCTCAAGCCCTCAGTAGGGGTGTGCATGGATCAGGTCAGTTCGATTTAGAGATAATTTTTAGAACTGAACTGAATTGAATCGGTTTCTTAAAACTGAAATTAAAACCAAAACAGAACCAAGAAATTCAGTTTGGTTTATCAGTTTGCATGTACCTATTTTAAATGACTATGAGATCAGTTTTTACAACAAATTTAATGTGATCAAATGGCAACCTATTTATTGACAATGGAAAAGAACATAGCTTTACAGGATACAATTATTCAAACATGTCTATAGTAACTCAATTTTAACTATAATACAAATAAAAGCCCATAAAATATACACGCACGGTTCGGTTCAGTTTATATTGACTTTTAAAAATCCAAACCAAAACCGAACCAACTTTTTTGATGTTAAAAATTTTTTAAACTAAAACCAAACCAAGAGACATAAAGAAACCAATTCAAACCAAACCAAAATCATAGTTCATGTCAGTTTTGCAGTTTGGTCGGTTTTCTTGTATGATACTTTAGCCTTGAGTGCAAGGAAAAACATTGGGTGCAACTTTAAGTTTTCATTTATGAAACATTGTAAAAGCCCAAATTAAAGAATCAACCATATACATCCAAAGATGAATCGAATAGAATACAGAGTAATACTTCTTTTCCTCATCTCTTACACCCTTATAAATAGTATTCAGTTTTCATTTTATTGTAATCAGTTCAGAACTCTTTCCTCAATGCTTGTAATTGTGTGTCCTATCACTAGTTTTTTCACCTTGGCATATAAAGAATACTTTTTGCACCATCCAGCGTTTCTTGTTCACTAAAACTACTACAAGGAGATTGAGCATTGTGATGCACTAAATATGACATACTCACAACATTCAAACAGTAGAGCAAACAAATTTAATTGCAATATAGCTTCTACAATAACATTTTCCCTTTGAACCAGCAATTCCATGTGCTATGGAATTGGCAGCATCTTTATTTGTCTCCATGCTTCTTGGATGACTGGGTCACGTGCCTCATATTAAATAAAACATGGTAATATTTGCTTGGCAGATTACTTCCTTATTCTCAATTCTTTTATAGAGAGAAAAAAAGAATGAAAGAAAGAAGGAAAAATTATGCCTACAGAAGCATAAATCATGTCTACGGAAAAGCACGTAAGATATAAAAGGTCTAAACCCATTCATTCATTTATTCATTCACATATGCATATATACAAACATACACAGAGAAGGATAGAAAAAGAAAGCTTTGTTCTGTTCAGCAGTCAAATTAGCAGGCCAGGTTTGGATGGAGTTAATGGATTGGTATAGTTAAATATACAAATGAACAAAAACATTACAACCAAAGAAAATTTTGAGTAGAGCAGCATACTGCAAAACATCTTTCCAGGATGACCAGTCAATGAGATCAAGCACCCGAAGCTTCTGGTTGACTGCACGAAGCAAAGACAGAACATATTCTCCATCTAAAAAGATATAAGACGATTTCTGATGTATGTCAACTGCATCAATATCGGATAAATTGGACATAGATAAAATGTCTATAAGTGGAGGAAAATCAGAGCACTTCAACTGGTCTATGAAGATAACCAAACAGCATTCTTCTGCATGTAACTTTTGATGCTTAACCTGAGCATCACAGAAGTATTAGAAACCACATTTGAATGCTATCAAGAATAAGAGAAAGAAGAAGATCTATCACGAGTCATTACTAAGGTATTTTTAAAGTTAAGGATCTCTTTTAGATGATAATTAGTACTCATAACTTCATAGAGTTGAATTTAACAAAATTCAAGTACATACTCAATCCTTTTCAAGAAATCAACTAAAAGAGTTTGGGATATATATCAGCATTTATTCAACGTTAGTCTCTCAAGACTCAAACAATACACAGCTCTACATGTAAATAAAAAAAAAAGGTTAAAAGTTTGTACTAAGCCATATAATACCTCCGCAAACCCAAACTACTCATAAGATTCGGAAAGGATATATCTATGAACAAACAGGATGGTTATGTGCAGACAAAAGCATTTGGAGAGGAAAAAAAAAAAAAGAAATCATAATCAGTTATTTGCAAATGATATAGTATTAGGAGATGAAACTAAGTTTGGCGTTATGATAGTTAGAACTATGGTAAAATGAACTAAAAACTAAAGGTTTTAGATTAAGTAAAACAAAGATAGAATATATAGAATGTAATTTTAGTATAATTAGAAATAGAGATGAATATAGAATAAAAATTGAGGATCATGAAGTTACTAAAAATGATCATTTTTAGTATTTAGAATCGATTATTCATAAAGAAGAAGAGATTGAGGATCATATTCCATAGGATTAAAGCAAGTTAAATAAAATGGAGAAGTGCAACTGAAATATTATATAATCATAGAGTATTTATTAAGTTGAAGGAAAAATTTTATAAGACAACCATAAGACTAGCTATGCTTTGTAATACGAAATGTTGGACAGTTAGAAAAAATACACGTATAAGATGGATGTGACAAAAATGAGAATGTTGAGATAGATGTGTGGTAATACCAAAAAAGATAGAATAAGAAATGAAACCATTCATAAAAAGATAGAGGTAGCTCCAATCGAGAATAAATTAAGAGAAGGATAACTTAAATAGTTTGATTATGTGCCACGTTATCCTAGAGATGCACTATGTAAAGAAATGACTTAATACATATAAAAGGAAAAAGATGTAGAGGTTGACCAAAAATTACATAGAGGAAGTGATAAAGAAGGATTTAGAATCTTTGCATCTTACAAAAACTATGATTTAGAATAGAGTTGAAGGGAAAAAAATGATTCATGTAGCCAACCCCAACTAGTTTGAGATTAAGGCTTTATTGTTGTTGTTGTTATATGAATGTAGCATTAACATTAGCCAACTCCCAATAAGAATGCCACTGTATGGTGGGTATCGCGATGAATATTTTTTCAAAATTTAAAGTGTAGAGAAACTTGTTCCATATAAGTTTTATTAGCTATTTGCTTATACAAAGAAAAAATCTAATGTCATTTAGAATGCATAGATATGGCCACAAAGTAATGCTATTGCACCAACAGCCCTTTAGATCTGCATAATCCTGGATGTCCCAGCCAGAAAATAGAGATACTCTTTTGTGATCTTTTATTATCTTATTTTGAGGCACTAGATGGCCTCAAATAAAGTTTCACCATAAGTACACATCAATCTCAAGAAGATAAAGTATGTCAGAAAGATGTGATTTTCTCAATTATACCATAAAGTTAAAAGTTTAAAATCAAAATATGCATTGTTATAGATTATAGTCACTTTGCCGGTGACAATTAAACCAAAATTTCTATTAAAACCTACACTTCTGAAAATATTTTATATGTGCAGAAAATAAAAGTAGAAATAGCAAAACAGGGCAATCTTGTAGTGGAACAAGAGATTATAAATACTATGATATTATATGATGTAACAATAGAAACCAGTTTTCACTAGAAGGATATGTACAGGCACAATAAGGTATCTTACAGTAATCAGCATACCTCAAAAGAGATATGATAGTGAAATGACAAGGTACAAGATGTTGCAAAGGAAACACCAGCATGCTCTAAATATCAGCAGAAATTAATGGCAGATATGAACTTGCAAAAAAAAAAAAAAGAGGTGTCTACAACTGAGGCTAACAGGGAAAAAAAAATAAAGCTAAGTGGGAGGTTTTTGAATGGCTTATACAGTAGTTAGCACTAAAATGAGAGAGAAACACGTATACAATGGCTAGGTTGAGAAAAAGGAAAACTAGGAATATAATTCATATTCAAGTGCTCACAAATGAGGCAAACTAATTCAAAGCTGTAAAGAGGTAGATGGAAAGATAGCATCGAGTTCAAACTCTTGAAGCATTTCTTTGCTTTGTAATTCAGCCTTCTTTACTGAAACACCCATCTTGTTTCTCTCTCCAGGCTTTAGGGAGAGAAACAATGTCAGTTTATCAACTAAGATGAGAGTGTAACACCCAACATATTAGTGCCTATGACATGATATTTTATACATGGGAACTAAGTGTATGATATCAACTATTGATCTGTGTAAATAGAATCACCATGGGAATGATTGAATGAATCCTTTTATGGGAATTATATTTGCATGGACTCGAATTTTATGACAACTAAGAACTTAGGATGGAACAAGAAAAATTTAAGGACTAAATTGTCAATGTTTTTAAAGCCACCTCATCGTTGACAGTAATAGTAACCTCATGCTTAAATGCTACCTCCTACTTGGGCCACCTCAAGTGAAGGTAAGGGTTGACACCTCACAATTGACTTGCCGCCTCAAGCCAGTATTAAGTTGTTCCCACGTGTCACTTTACTTTGAAATGCCAGTTCATGCTTGTACACTTCATGCTTAAGGCTAATAAAGTAGCCACCTCATGCTTTCATAGCAGCCAACAAGCTGAACTATAGCATGACACCTAACTACACATATTTTGTGGCCACATCTAATGCTTTGAGACATCTAAGACAGGAGGATGCTGCCCTCTTCTTACGGTTTTGCAACTCTAAAAATCCTAGCAGCTTACAGAAACCAGCTAATGAAGTAAAGGAAGAAGTTGAAGAATAGAGGCAAACTCAAAGAAAGAAAGGAGGTTGTGGTAAGAACCTTTGTAAATCATCTAGAGATGTGTCCTTATATGGTGACGATTTATATTTTAGCAAGTAATAGACAGATTTTTATATGGATCCAGATTCTGTTTTCTACTCTTAATGTTTATAAATCATCTAAAATCCTTGTTTCTAACTAAAGTTGAGACAGTTTATTGATTCGAATTTCAGCATTGTACTTGGTTACACGAATACTATTATATGTCATATAACCTTGTCCTATGAAAATGGTCAAAGTTTCATAATTTTCTTTTATTTTCCCTAATATTTTATGGAAAGTGAATTTTGAAAAATATGCACCTTGAATGACTCTTTAACTTCCAAATTTACCTGTGTTAAGTCATCAAGATTTAAGTTCATGCTAATATATCAAAGAACTCTTTTTGACTATAGTCATTCGAAGTGTTAATTAATCATTATATCACCTAAAATTGAAAAGTTTCATTTATTATGAGCTAAAATGAAAACTTCTGGTCAATCATATTGTGACAAGTCATCCTGGCAGCAGGGGGTAAGTTTTCAGCCTTCTTGTTCTCGGTAGAGATGCAATGTTATAAACTTTTAGCTAACAAGCCTCTCAATCAGTGAACCCCTGACCAATGGTTATAATAGTTGACTACTGAAATTGATGACAAAATGATCATGATAAGTGTTTCAAAATTTCAGTGTATTTTAATATATTTTCAAGTGTACCACTGTGTATCAAGTGCTTCTAACTGTATTTTAGTGTTCCCATGAAATAAGTGTTTTCAATAATTTCAGATGAAAAGGCACCCGATGATATTGTTTTAAATATGTTCTAGTGTTTCAAAATACATTAGTAAGTGTACCAATTGGATATGTACTACAAGATAGTTATTAACAACTTGAATTTTTGTAAGTATGCATACTTATCGTTTCCATTGTTCTTTTTGTTTTATAATATATTGTTCACTATGTTTGGATACTAGTTGAGCTGTGTACCTCAATTATTTACCATATTTCAGATTGAAGAGCCTATTGACTTAGACTACTAGAAGATCAAAAGTATTTTTGTTGTTTACAGTCCACTACTATCATAAGGTACTTGTAATATTACATCCGTTTTGTGTAAATTAAGGTAAAGCTGGTAGTTATAGAAGTGACTATGCTAGTGAAGTAACAAGAGGATTTGTAAGGTATCTACAATAAGGGATACTATATTTTCCTCTAAAAGACAGTGGAGTGAAATAAATATTGTTTTGATTTTAGGATTTTGTGTTGCATAAGTTTAGATTGAATAAATTTAGTTGCTCTGTAAGATCAATGGCCATTTATTTTACAATTATACATCTCAAGGTTTAAATTAATGCACCTGCTTTTGCAAAATTAATTAATTAATTAAATTGAGGCCATTCATTGGCATTGTTGTCACATTCAGGACTTATCAAAGCCAAGTTCTAGATCATGACGGAGAGTTTATTTTTCGATTTACATAAATGAGTAAAGAAATATTGCAACAAAAGATTTAGTCCCAAACAATTCATACAATGAAGAGATCACATCAATCCATCAAATTCTCTTCCTCTTGAACCAGACACATGCATCAGATGTGTTGTACTTACTAGATAAGAAGGCAGGTGAAGGTGAACAAAAAAAGTGTAGTTTTTTTTTCCGAAATTTATATTTACATTATTTTCAGAATTAGTTTTAGAATCCTATTTTAAATGAAATTGGTGTAAAGGAGTCTTATCTTAGGTATATATTGGGTTAGCCAAGTCATGGACACAATAGAGTTTGATTTTTGGCTGTTTTAAGTCTCTCGCTATATAGGCTTATATTTTACTTATATATATATATATATATATATAAGAGATTATCTACTTGCCTATCAAGAGTCCTTGGAAAGAAAGTAATATGAAATCTACAAAAGGATCTACTAGGGTTGAATGAAAAGCAATGCACATGATTTGTTTTGAATGAATTAAAGAATTAAAGGATTTGTTTAGGTCAGGTTTGGCCTTCTTATCTTCCTCTCTATTCCAATTTCTTTCTTCTTCTTCTTCTCTTATTACTTCACTTTATCCCTTCCCTATTTCTACTATCCTCTCTTATTTCTGCTATTCTTCTTCTTCACCGGATTATTGGCATTAAAGATTGATTTTCTGTGGGATATTAGATCAGATCTACGCTGGAATTTGTTCTAAGCTGTTTTACACCCTTGTCCTACATCAACAAGCAAGGGAGATTTCCATGAGAGATCTTCATTTAGACAGTTTGCAAGTGATGCAGCAGAAAATTGAACTATTGTAAAACTAAATTGCAGTCTCAGAAAGAACATGATGCGAATAAGGCTTTAGGATGAAGTGGAGGAACATGGTAATATGCAAAAATTAAAAGAAAAAAAGATTGGTTTGTTTAACAACTTTTTTCAATAAGATTAAAAAATAAGGTAGGTGCAGTAATCAAATAAGTCTAATTGTTGTGCTTTAGAGAACATAAGCGATATAGAAGATTAATGATTGAGAGATCAAACTAATTAGCCATATCATGAAGCTGTGTGATAGATAATCAACCTATCAATGGAATAATTCAGTCCCAAACCAGGAAGGTTAACTATTCAAGCAGATTTCATTCTGCAATAATTGGTGTAAAGAATTCAGGAGTTTATGAGGAATCATCATATCATTTTTCTCTTAATTGGAGGAAGAATATTAAAGAGATATATGTGGATATTAAGTCTAGCATGATAACAAATTGTGTGGTGTTGGAAAATTTTCAACAATGGTGGGACATCAAAAATCCAGCAACAAGACCATAATACCATTTAAATGGTAGAGTTTAGAACACAATTGCTACAGGCAGTCACTTGGATATTTGATACGTCCAGAGTGCCTAGGCAAGACTATCGAAGACAATATGTATGTATACAAATAAAATTTGTGCATGTATATGTATATGGATATACATAAATCCATCTATGCAGGTACACAATTGTGTATGCTGGTATAGACATATATTTATGAACATGTGTATATATGTAAGCAAACTGATTATACACATATATTCATATGCACAAATACATAGTCATGCGTATGGTATTTGTTTACTGCAAGGATATGCATATAGAGTAGAAAGAATTAATTAGGAATGAATATATTAGAGGAGCTGTAAGAGTTGCACAAAGGACAAAGTGATTGAAATCAATTAAGATGCATGAACATGAGGAGGCTCCTATAAGAAGAGATACTTCAATGTGTGTAGAAGGTTGTGAAAAAATAGAAGGCATAAATTAATATGGATGGAGGTTGTCAGGAAAGATGTAGAGAAATTTGAAGTAATATCAGAGATGGCTTTAGATAGGAATAGCATCCACAAAGTTCAAATAGTTAGAAAAAGGCTAGATAATTAAGAAAAGATTAATTAAGAATGAATATATTAGAGGAGCTGTATGAGTTGCACAAAAGACAAAGTGACTAAAATCAATTGAGATGGACATGAGGAGGCTCTAGCAAGAAAAGATACTTTAGTTTGTATCGAAGGTTGTGAGAAAATAAAAGCAAGATACAAATTAATATGGATGGAAGTTGTGAGGAAAGATATAGTGAAATTTGGAATAATATAAGAGATGGCCTTAGATAGGAATAGCATCCATAAAGTTTCAATTAGTTAGAAAAAAGCTAGATAATTACAATTATGACTTTAATACATATAGACATATACATGTGTATTATAAAACTATTTTCATGTTTAAGGAGTGAGGTGCACCAAATTGAACACCAAACAAAAGTTGAATTTTTTTTAAAGAATTAACATACAAAAATTTTAAGTTTAAACAGCAAGCGCATTAGGTGGATTAGTCAAAACCCTAAACCAAAGCTCTACCCTCCACCAAGCTTGATGAATAGGGTAGATCAACAATCTCTACCACCTGAGCTTAGATAGCTGATACATGTTATACTTCTATTAGTTTTATTAAATAGTTCAGCATAAGTAAAATAAACTATAATATGTATTTTAATTTTTTACATTCACCACTAATGCCTTAAGGTGTGTCAAAATCTCAATTCATAAAAATAATACAAAACTCTTATAAGATGGATGAAATAATTCAATCAAAGAATGATTCAATTCATCGCAATGAAGTGTTTTACCTAAGCACCTAGGCAACCACTTAGGCAACATCTATTGGGACCAAATGGGCCATTTGACAAATATGTTTAAGAAACCAGGAAACATGCATGCACAAACAATGATGTAGCAAATATGATGATGCTTAGATGGACTCATAGAATACCAGGTATTAGAAACAAAAATAAAAGAAAAGACTTTGGACTGCAAGAAGTGGATGCTTGCTCATATACAATAAATTACATATGAGGAACATATGAGAAATAGGAACTATGGATGTGCAAGTGGGGCAAGGATGGAGGTAGTCCAAGAGGATCTATTATAGCTAGATTTAAATATTGACTTGCTCTTTCATAGACATAGAAGATGAAGGAGGAAGTTCAGTCCAATTCCACATAGCAGGTTTTGGAATCTTCATGGTAAAATAAGACAAGAAAGATAGGACAATACCAAGGAAAGGTAGTGTGCAAGTGGTGAATAAGCCGAGAACATATGTGTTATGTTTGAATACATATGTTCTATATTAAAGTTGAGTGCATGTGTTTTATGTCTCATTTATTTGTCTACTTTTGTCACAACTATTTTCATGTATTCATCTACGATAATTTTGGTTATCGTTAGTTTTATTACTATTTTATAAAACTTTAAAAGATAGAATTAGAAATAAACATATAAGAAAAATGATAGGAGTAGCCCCAATTGAAGATAAAAAGAGAGAAAATCGATTATAGTGGTTTAGACATATACATTTAGGACCTTTAAATGCTCCAGTTAGAAAGAGTAATCTTTTAACAATCCATGGTAAGGATAGAGGTAAAGGTAGACCTAAACCAATATGGACAGAAATAATTAAAAAATAATAAAATTATTTGAAATTTGAATATCGACTTAGTCCTGAATAACAGAGTGGAGGAAGCAGATTCATGTAGCCAACCCCATATAGTTGGGAAAAGGCTTAGATGAGTTGACTATTAGTTTTATTACTATTTGCTCATTGTGTTTGTCTTTCCTTTTGGATAGCTCTAGATTAGTCGTGGATTAACATCTACTCGATAGCTAATTGAAAAATCACTCTAAATCCTTTGGTGCAATGTTCACTGTACCGTAAACCGGTACTGTTTCAATCCCAACCAGTATAGGGCATACAATAACAAATTAGTGGCATACCAATCAGATGGATCAGAAGGCTCTAACCCATGAACCACCCTAAATCAGACTAAACCAGGCGATATAATTTGGTACACTAGTATAGTGTCGGTATGGGCGGTTCGACCTCCATACCGAACTAAAAGACTGAATCGTTCTGGTTGCAGGCTAGTTTAGTTCGGTTCACCCCAAATCACCCTGTTCGAGATGGTTTAGCTCTCCCTACTTTGGTTAGACTTTTTGTTTTAAATTGTATTTGCAGTCAACTTTAGTTTAATGTGGACAAAGCTTGGCTTTTGGTGCATGGAGAACCAAAAAATCAAGGCAATGAGAACACTTAGGATCAATTTTCTAAAGGCTAGTTCATCTAATACATCTAGGACTCCTAGTTCAAGCTAATGAACTAAGGCAATAGAAAGAAATAGACACCTCATCTCTTGTTGAATGGCATCACAAGAATATCACTTCGCCATCAACAATTATTCCCTAAACAAAACTAGGAAGCAGCAGGATTAGAAATTCCACGAATCAATAATATAACAATCATTTGAATAGTTTCTAGATGAGTTTAGTTACTCCAATTTGAAAGTTATTCCCTTTCAATATTGCAACAAAATATTGAACTCAGCTCACCATGTGAAGAGATTCAATGACTGAAGGAATCACTTAGTACTTACATGTCTGAACATTGATGACATCCATCATGCACCATCTCAAATGAGAACACAAAGCAGAGTTCTAGTGCAAAACTAGCATATTCAGATCCATAATAACAGAAAATAGCATATCTCCAAATGAAAATATATGCCGCTTTGATTAATATGGAAACAATTTAAGAGCATGAAAAATCTTTAGATATAGAAAACAGCAAAGATAAGAGCTTCCCCTAGGGGAACTAATCCATGAATACATTTTTAAAAAATACTTTGGGTGTCACTCAAGAAACATATAATCACAAAGAAAAGAGCTTTTTCTAATATAGAAACAGTTTAAGGCCATCCAAAATCTTTAGAGATAGAAAACAGAAAATCTTAGTGTTTTTTTGGGATAGTTGATTGTAGTTCAAAGAACTACAAATATGGAGTAAAAGCCTCTCGCAGTCATTATTCCCTTAATTAAATGTACTAGTGTTCGTCTATCATGTTTAGGAGTCACAAGGATAGTTGATTGTAGTTCCCTGTAAAAAAAAGATGTCACTCATTAAACCTTACTCAGCAAACAATTCCAAATATATGGAGTGAGCCTACAGGTCAAGGCATGTTATATCAAAGATTCAGAATCAATAAAAAGAAGCAAAACTAGATAAGTTTTATCCTCTGGTTCTCAGCATGTCACTAGTTCAGCATACGATGTGAACTGTATACAAAAAAGTTGTCTGCCTGCCCTTCTTTGGTTTTTGCCACAGAACAGCAGAGTCAGTGCAAGAGCAGGTTCTCATTTCTTTGAACCTCTTGCTCTTGAAATCACCAGGCTATACAGTTTATGGCACTCCAGAAAATAAATAATAAGCCAAGTAATACGAAAGCATTACATTTTGAAGCATCACTGGTACATATCATGTCATCTTTTTCTATTTAACTCATTAAAAAAAATTATGATTAGGAAAATAATGATAGAAGTATCTCAACCAAAAAATATGAAGATAAATATGGTTCAGTGTGATGGATATTATTTTCAAGAAGTCAATAAATAGAATAAGGAAAAACTCTATGATATAATGCAATCAGTTATGATGATCAGAGTATTTAACCAAAAGAAATGGAGAAAACAAAAGTCAGTGTGATGAAAAATTACTTTCAAGAAACTCGATAAAATAGAAGGATTTGGTAGAACCTCCAGCTTCCTACAAGCATTAATGTACCTAAAGAACAACGTTCAAAGTTAGCTCATCTGAAGCTTATAAAATCGGAATAACATTTATAAGTAAATGGTTTACAGCAAATATGTCATCATAACTAGCAATTTCATGAGATTAACTAAGTGAATTCAACACTGCAATAATGTAAGTTATTTGTATATTTCAAATTTTTAAACACTAGAAAATGGCTTAGATATATCTTGGCATAAAATTAGTTCACAAAACCTAGGGATGAGCATAGAATTAGATAAATCTTACATCATCAATTTTTCAAAAGGCATTAACATATATCATGGAAGAGCAGGATTTTCTCTACTGGATTCATGTTTATAGCGTATACTATAGTTTTATATTGGCCACAGCCTACTGCAACCCTTCTTCTTTATCCAGGTTTGGGACTGGCTATATATAAAAAATTCGCACATAGGTAAAAATATGACTCAGAAAAGAGCTGAATGGATAAAAAGGATTCGTGTAGCTGACCCCAACTAGTTTGAGATTAAGACTTTATTGTTGTTGTTGCTGCTATATGGAAGAATAGGATTCTGACAATAGCACTTCTGAAGATAACACATTAAAAACAAAAAATTAATAATCATTCATCAACAAACTACTTGGGTAAGGGCGGTCTTGTGCACTAAACAAGGGTAACATTCTGAAATAATATATTAGAGCATTTATGCAACTGCATAACTAAAGTCTACCAACAACACCAACAACAAGGATTGGCATTGCTGTGCATGCTGTCCTTCAATGCCATGCCAAGACATCCAGACACCCCCCAATCTTAATACAACTACAATCTATTTCATTTCAGAAATCAACTTGAGAAATATCGGGTTTTGCAATAGCAACAGGAGTCTCCCAAGCAATTTTCATGCATGAATTTCCCATTACCCTATTAATCTCATGCATTCTAAGCACAAAAAATGTTTAACACGACCCTCGTTAAATAATTCTGTCTTTGATTTCATTGAAATAAGTTTGCCTCCTCATGAATGCTCAAATAATCCTCCAAACTAATTTCAAGTCACATTCACCATCTTTCTTGGTGGTCCACGAATGTAGATGATTTCTGATCTTGTGAAAAAACCAAGCATGAAAGCAACGTTACACAAACAAGAAACGCATCAATAGATTCAGCAGTATTGCAGTCTGCACGCACAAGCTTTCGTCGTTTAGGAATTCTTCCACATTGGCTCATCTTTCATTTTATTCCTTCATCAAAAACTAATTTTTATCCCAGAAATTCCTTGAGGGCAAATCACCTCATCACGACTCCATCCAAAAATCACATTTTTTGCCCTTTTTTAACAAAACCATACACTGTCCTCTGAAACAATTAATTTTACAAAAGAACCGAAAGAATTGACCAATCTTTAACGAATTAGACAATTTCTTTTCCACAGAGAATATCTCAAGAAATTCATAGAAACAACAGAAGCAAAGTATCTATCGAATCCCACTGTCAAAAAGCTGAGAAGAGGGATGAATGAGATAAGAGATTCATGAGCTACCTAGCTTCCAGGTGGAAGAGATCGGAGGCCATGGCCGGTTCCCACCTCTCTTTCCCCCTACGAAAAGAGGTCGGAGGGGAGAAATTCGGAGGCTGGAGAGGAAATAGCGTAGGGAACAGCGATAGGTGGCTTCCCGTCTTCCGCCGTACTTGGGACATGAAGCAAGCGCTTTCTTGTATTCTAATTGTTTGCAAGAATGACAGGCCCCCCACCGAACGCATGCGCAGCGATGGCTCGACGGGGACGGATCGTTGCAGGCCGCGCAGCCCGAGCAACGGGCATGCCGATTGCCGAACCCCTCGATTTGGCTGAGCCGCTTATTCCCACCACATGGCATGGTTCAATTGAATGGGTTAGGATGCATGCAATTTCCCACATTGCCTTAAAAAAATAATATATTAGATAGGGGACAAAATTCAGGCATCAATTTTTTTTTTTTGGGTATAGAAAGGGCTTTGCCTTAGTCCGAAGATAAATTCGTCAACATAGGCCTCATTCCTTAAATCCGCGATGCCTTAATGGCATAAAAAAGCCTTAACCACTGGGCCACCACCTGAGCGGTAGGCATGATTTCTTAGATGCGCAATACTTTTCTTAATAAATGATTAATAAATCTACATTTCTCTCATCACATTCTTAACCTTTGTAGATTGTTCGCAGCTCACCCATGATGGCTGTTCTTCAAACACAATCAATTACAATATTTATTTTTTAAAAAAAATAAATGTTGTGCAGATTTAGATAGTTTGATTAGTGGATTGCTCATGAAAAATAAAGGATTGATCATTTATCTTAAACAATGGATTGAATCTTTTATATAACTTCTCCTAATACTTTTTTTTTTTTTGCTGTCTTTTTTAGATCAATGGATGAAATATAATAATTCTGATAACATGCACTCTTAGCCTAAGATCGGCACTTAATAAAAACTGCATTATAGGCTTTAAAATTTTCTCCACACTCAAATCAGCAATGAAGACAATATATATTATATATATATATAGAGTAAGAAGAAGAAAATAAATAGAAAAGATAGAAAATAAATTTTTTATTTTTTTAAAAGCTTTAATTCTTATTTATAGGCATCTAGAATTGGATTAATTCTTTGTGGCACAGGATTATTTCTTGACCTTGGTTGCGCTAATTCTTATAAATCAGATTAATTCTTATGAATTTATTTAATTTTTTATGTATTATTATCAGGTTAACTTATCACATTACATCATTATCTTCCACCAGCAATATCTCTTATATAAATGGGAAGTAGTTTTTTTTTATGATTAGTAATACTTTATTTTATTTTAGTGTAAGGCGGTGAGAAAGTCATGTTCCATCGAGCAGCATGAGCTACATCGCATCCGATGATTAATACCATATGTGCACATATGCTAAAACAAATATTTTATCTTTCGTATGCGCGCATGTATGGCCATGCTCGTGGTGCAGCAAGGCTTTCTCCTGAGGTGGTTAAGTTAGAGTCAGATCCGAGAGCACAAGGCCTTTTGGTCCTCAAACCTAGCGGAAAGGTGATGGTTGAGCGCGTATTGATTATACGAAGGAAAAGTCTTTGTACACCGCCCCCGGTACAGCAAGGCTTACGTGGGCTGCACCGTCTCTTCTGATTGGTCCACGTGGAGCCTACGTGGATGATGATGCCGGGCGGTATGGCCCTACTACGATGTAACGTTCTGAACGTGATGGGCATTTAAAGCAGTTTGCTTTTTTTTTAAAATTAATGTGCGGACGAAAATGCCCTTTCCTCCATCCTAGCGCCATTTTACGTTGAATTTCATCTGTGCAAGAAGAACTCGCTCTGGATTTCGGATGCATCACCGGAATAAGTTGAGCACGTCCATACAAAGACTCCAGTAGCCAGGTTTTCGAGCCTCGAAGCTGAAATAATCGTACGATCAATGTGCGCTTATTGCGCTACCGAAGAATGGTACAGTAAGATTTTTTCAAGGTCAAGCCTAAAGCACTAAAACCTCAAAACCATCAAGCAGAAAACTCAGCAAATTAAATTAAACGAGGGCCAAAACTGGGTTTTGAAAGATTAAAAGACAGCTGTGATGAATGTCAAATTTGAATCCGAATTTATAGTACCTAAGGCAGTTGGGTTGATGCATAATTCAATTTGATCTTGATATAATGAGGTTCAATATAATTCGTATTTATAGATCCATAGTTTGAAACAGATTTAAAAATTAAATTTGATTTAAATTTTAGATTAAATCTGAATCTTATTTTTTTACTCAATGTAATGTGAACCTGATTTATTCCGGTTCATAAATTCTAATTATATAAAGTTTGTTTAACTTTTATTATCTTTATACATTCATTGAATGAATTCTAATTTAAAGTAATTCCACTTTTCATCTTAATCATTAGGTCTCCTACCATATTTAGTCTCTAATTATATCTATATATTTTATTTTTTATTTATTTTAAAAATTTTTATTTATAATATTTTTAAATGTACCAATAAATATTTTAAATATTATAATCTATAAATACAAAGATAATTATTTATTTTAATAATTTATATTTGATTATTAATTATTATATTTTTAGCCTTAAAAAAAAGTTAGTTGCTTAACTCAAGCACAACATTTTAAGTTGGAACTGAATATATCTGAATAATTTATTGGATCTGAAATTTCTTTTACAAATACAATCTAATCTGATCAACTTAGCAAATGGATTGAATTTGGATATAAAATTAAAATTTAAATATTAAAACCAAATTAAATCGGGATCAGCCTTAGTGAGATCTAGTACATATAAAATGTGTTGGTCTATGGGCTAGGCATAGCCCATGGCTCTATATATCTTGGAAAAGTCCTTTTATGCCGCGCGTGGTGCAGGAGCATGCACATTGTGCATCGATTGACGGTGCATATGGTGCACAAAATGATAAAATTATCCTTTGTCATGCATCGCCACGCAAGTCTACGGTCAATCATCGTGAATGGTGCACGAAATGATACGAAATAATAAAATTATCCTTTGTCATGCACCGCAAGCGATGCCTTCTATATAGGGCGCGGTGCGCAAAGACCTTTCCATGTATCTTTTGAGAAGTAGCATAGAACCCATGTCGATGCTCCAAAAGACCAAGCTTTAAGAGGAGGCAAGTAAGCATCACTCTGGTCATCTTATTTAATTGTAAGGCAATATAATAAAGAAAAACTCTTTGTGCATCATGCGATGTAGGAACGCAAGCATCACGTGCGATGATTGATTCGCACGCATGTATGGCCACAAGTGCAGTATGAAAAAAACGAAAATATTTTGATGCACATGCATATCAATTAATCACCATACTCAGTGCATGCATTCTGCATTGCACTTGATACACAGTTTTTTCTTATAATAAATATAAGCAAAGCTTAACATATAATGATGCGTGCACTATGATGCACAAAGACTTTTTCTATAATAAATATAAGCAAAGCTTAACGCATTCTGCCATAGTGTTACAATGTGGCCAATACCATTAACTGCAATCACAAATCTCTTGAATAGCTTATAAGAAGGTAAAACTTAAATGCAGTTGGATATATCTTTTTCAGTAGATTCTCTATCAAATAAGTAATATGTGTACAAATATTACACTTAATAAATATAAGTATTTATTTAAAAAATAATGATAAATGTATTGCATTTGTTAAGTGTGATAATAATTATATGCATTAAATAAAGAGTCAATGATAAATTAGTAGTATTCTGCATCTAAGTTTTGTTCTTAAAAAAAAAAAAAAAATTAACCCATGTCATGTCTAAATTATATGTTTATTATAATCATTATAAGATTTAATAATGACTTAGGTGAAATTTTTTTTTTAGGAAACCCATGGATGATAATACGGTACATAATGAAGATAGCCTTGTTCTTAATACTTCTAAAGTTCAAAGCTATAAATAATTCATGTTTGACTAATCCATGGCACATCGATCAAGTTGCTTCATCCACTGGGGAAATTTTTATGAAGAAATATATTTTATCAAACACAATGCTTGGGTGGTATCAGTTTTCTTGCTTTGGTGTGTGTGCAAGTGTGGCTGTGGGTTTGCGAAAGAAAAACTATATGTTTTTTTGTTAACAAAGAATCATATCACGTAAATTGGTTTACTACATTGGCATGAAGTAAATCAATTAAAACTTAGGAGGATCTTCAAAATACACCATCTTAACTTGAAAGCATTAAATTTTCATGTTCTACAATTATTAAAAGCTTTAGATTGGATCGCCGTGAATGGATTAATGAATCTTGCTCTGGAACCATGTTCTGAAGATCTACGGCATTAGACAAAAGATTTTATCGTACTAATAGAACTTTAATATAATAATGTGGGCTTTAATTGATGTAATTTTGATTTTATAAAATCAATGAAACGAATTTGACCTAATGATGCAAAACGAATAAGCCTAGTGTTGATTAAAATTATGATTTATATGGTTTAAATTTGGACATATCTTCGTTAAATGATATGGTTATTGATTTATGTGAGCTAAAATCTAATAGTAATATATAATGAAAAAATCTATTACGATTTCTTTATAAATAGGATAGGTTTCATCTTTTATCTTTAAATTTATGATTTATTTTTTTATCAAAATAACGCTTAAAGAAGAAGCAAGAAAAGAAAGATATAGACTTCTAAGGTTTTGCACTTCTCTCTTAATAGTATAAACATATAAAAATTTTTTTAATACTATCATTATTTTATGTTCTAATTACACATATGAAAACCTTAATTCCTAACATATAATTCTTTGCAATTATACCTGCTTTTATTCTCTCAATAATAGCTGATAGCTGGTTATCTTTCCATTGGCATCATATTTCCATCTTTTAAAAGTAAAATAAAAATAGTTAGATCAAATATCTTGCTAACGATCTTTCGCTAGTAGTAGTTACAAATTTTGGTCACATAAGTTAAAAGAAATAAGATGGTTTGGATCAGCATGCATCAACCATAACTGAAAAGAAGATTAGAGAGTGATAATTTGAACTGCAGAGCCTGGGAGAAATTATTGAAAAACAAAAAATGTTTTCAATGATTTTCAAAACTAGATAAAATTAAAATTGATGAAATTTCTAGTAATATTTATCTATGACCAATGACCATGACCTAAATATTATAAATATAAACGAAAATGTCATTTCCAAGATATCTCCAACCAAAACAAAAAATTAAATATTTTTATAATATATTTTACTTTATAAATAATTTTATTTATGAGTAATATTTCAAACTTAACCTTTTTCATACCTTAGTCGTTGCACTGAATCATTATATTTACTATCTTAAAAGTAATAAAGATTCATTTAGTCTGTTCTTATCTAATTTCTTTTCTTGCATGCTAACATGTTTATTAAAATTGAATCATATTTTAAGCTACTAAAAATAACACTAATTAGACAAAGGTGAATAATGCGCCCTGTTAATCCGAGATAAAGTTTTGAAAACTGGATCGAATAATGAACCGGTTTAACATTTGAATCGTGAATCAATCGGTTCGATCGAATAAACCGATTTGATCGGATCCAATAATATTATAATTAAATTTTAATTTAATAATATAAAAAAATAAAAAATATTAATATTAATTCAATTGAAAAATTAAAAAAATAAATATTAAATTTGGTTCAAAATTTGATCGATTTAATAAGTTTTTTTAATTTTTATTAGATTATATAAAAATTAATTTTAATAATAATATTAGATCGAACTTGATGTGGCTGATGTAACCACGAGGGCAATTATGGCAAAATCAAAAGCTTAAGGCGGCCCCGCCCCGGCACCTCCCAGTCGGCCGAGCTAGCCCCGACTTCTCCAAGTCGGCCCCGCTCGGCCCCGGCATCTCCAAGTCGGCCGAGCCGGCCCGACTCTCCAAGTCGGCCTCGCTCGGCCCCAGCATCACCAAGCCGGCCCCGACTTTCCCAAGTCGGCCCCGCTCGGCCCTGGCGCCTCCCAGTCGGCCGAGCTAGCCCCGACTTTCTCAAGTCGGCCCCGCTCGGCCCCGGCACCTCCAAGCCGGCCGAGCAGCCCCGACTTCTCCAAGTCGGCCCCGCTCGGCCCCGGCATCTCCAAACCGGCCGAGCCAGCCCTGACTTCTTCAAGTCGGCCCCGCTCGGCCCCGACATCTCCAAGCTGGCCGATCCGGGCCCAACTTCCCCAAGTCGGCCCCGCTCGGCCCCGGCGCCTCCCAGTCGGCCGAGCCGGCCCCGACTTCTCCAAGTCGGCCCCGCTCAGCCCCGGCATCTCCAAGTCGGCCGAGCCGGCCCCGACTTCTCCAAGTCGGCCCCGCTCGGCCCCGGCACCTCCCAGTCGGCCGAGCCGGCCCCGACTTCTCCAAGTCGGCCCTGCTCGGCCACGACATCTCCCAGTCAGCCGAGTCGACTCCGACCTTCCCTGGTCGGCCCTGCCCCGGCATCTCCAGGTCGGCCGAGTCGGCTCTGCTCGGCCTCGGTGCCCTCAGGAGAGTCAAGGCAGTCCCGACCAGTCCCGACTTTCCCAAGTTGGCCCTAGGACGGTCCTGGCTGTTCAAACCGCCATCCTTCTGACCCATGCCGTCTGACACAACCAGGTCCAACCACCCACTGGCCGCTGCATTGATGGGACCAGACCTAACTACCCACTAGCTCCACTGACTGATGTGACATGGCTCACCAACCGCCGTTTTTTTCCTCTCCGATGGGACAAGACCCATCAACCGGCCCAGACTCACGCAACCCCCACGAACCCCGTGGATATTCCCTTCTCACGGAACTCCATGTGGTTGTGCAGGTGTCAACCCCCTATAAAAGGGTAAGTCCACTCAGAAACAAGGTATGCAAACTCATACGCTCGCTATCCTGATAGCCAGATAGGGATTCGCCCTTTCTGTGGACTCTTCTCATCCCAAAGAGGAGCTCGTCTGAGCTCTTCCTCAGTTGTGACCTCGATTGTTGACTTGATCGTCGGAGGGTCCCCACCGGAGCATCCTTCTGGTCTTGGGACTTTTTGCAGGCCACCCAGTTGAGCAAGGATCCACCGATTAAGCTACTCTCTTCTCCCGATGTTTAAGACTGGTGATCGAGCGTCATCAGATTGGCGCACCAGGAAGGGGGAAGCAGTGAAAGCAAAGAAGATCCGAACCCTACAGTATCCCCCCTTTTTCCTCTCCCTCTCCCTCTCCCAATAATGGTGATGACACGAACTTAGGATGCCTCAGTTAGTCACCCTGAGGGGCATCTTCCCCTGGCTAGGCAGCAGGAGACCAACCTTCCTGCCGCTGATCCTCCCGTTACCTCCCTGCAACCAGAGGCGGCTGCTCCGGCTACGGAGCAGCTGACAACTCTCACTCGGCAAGTTAGACTCTCACCGCCATGGTCCATGGACTTCAACAGCAGCAGTCCGTGGCCACCCAGCATCAAACCGCTCCCCCTGCTAGTCAACAGTCTGCAAGGGGAGGCTTTCCTCAGTGAGAGGCCGGTCGTCACCGAGCTTCTCCAAGGAAGCCTCGCCGTAAGCCCCCCAAGCGGCCACGATCCCCTGATTGTGGCCCGAGCAAGTTTCCTCCAGAGCCACACCACCAGGAGGAACCAAAGCGGAAATTCCACCTTCCACGTCCTTCTCCTTCTCCTTCTTCTTCCTCTTCTTCATCCTTCAAGCCATCTCGAAGGGCCCCGACAATCAGCCACCAGGCGGAGGAGCACCTGGACGAGTACAACCGGCGACTAGATGAGCTCGTCAGGAAGATCAACAACCAGCCGGAATGACACCCGTCCTCCTTATACTCGCCGGATACTGGAAGAGTCCATCCCCTCTAGATTCCAATTCCCCCATATAGATTTGTACGATGGTACGACGGATCCTCTCGACCAACTCGAGAGTTACAAGGCTATGATGCAAGTCTAGGATGCCTCGGACGCCCTTCTCTGCAAGGCTTTCCCTGCTACTTTGCAGAAGGCTGCTCGCGCTTGGCACTTGTGCTTGTCCCCCTACAGCATCGACTCTTTTCGAGAGCTGGAAAGGGCCTTTCTGGCATATTTTGATGCCTGCTGGTGGATCCCGAGGGTTGCGGACAGCCTCTTCTCCGTGCGTCAGAAGGAGGGGGAGTCACTGCGAGACTTTGTATCCCAGTTCAAAACTGCTGCCCTCGAAGTCTACCATCTCGATGATGCGGTGGCAATGCTAGCGCTGAAGCGGGGGCTCCTCCCATCCCGCTTCACCTTCTCTCTGGACAAGAAGCCTCCGAGTTCCTACTCCGACCTCCTCCTCTGAGCTCAGAAGTACATCTGCACGGATGAGGCCGACCTCACCCGCCACGAGTCCTCAAGGAGCTCCAGCTACAAGCCTGCTCAACCCGAGCCAAGTGGACCCCCTCTCTACTGGCGGCCTGATCCGCCTCACCGATCCGACAATAGGCATCGAAGCCCCATCCCCAATGAGAGCAAGCTCACGCCTCTCCTCATCCCTCGATCTTACATCCTGATGGAAATCGAGGGCGAGCCTTATTTCCAGTGCCCTCCTCCTATGAAGAAAGGTCTTCCCCGCGACAAGAGCCGTTATTGCCGATTCCATCGAGATTACGGTCACGACACCGACAGCTGCTTCAGCCTAAAGCGTGCCATTGAGGAGCTCATCCAGCGGGGTTATCTCGGCAAGTATGTTCAGAAGGCGCCGCAACCGCTGCCGGCGCCCATGGGGCCTCCGCCCGTTCAGGCTATTATCGACAACACCCCCACGGAGCGGACGGTTGGGATGGTGTCTTGGGGGGCAAACTGTCCCCCAACTGGGAGGGTCCTTATCGTATCGCCGAGACACTCCACCGGGGAACATACCGACTAGAAGAGCTCAACGGACAACCCATTCCGCATACCTGGAACGCGGATAACCTCCGCCAATATTATCAATGATGTATCCCCCCAGAGTATGAGCAATAAAAAGGGTCCCTTCCAACGCCACAGCCTGCTCTCCCTTGCATTCAAGGACCAGATCTCGCAAAAGGAGCTCGCCAGCATCGCGGCTAATGGAACACCACTCGGTCCGCTAGGAGACGCCCTCGAGTCGGTTTAAGTCCCTAACAGCTCTGTACCCGGTCGAGTCGCCCCTCGGATGGCACACAAACCTCCGATGTGGTTCTAAAGGAGCTCACCGGCATCGCGGCTAATGAGACACCACTCGGTCCGACTAGGAGATGCCCCCGAGTCGGTTCAAGTCCCTAACAGCTCCGTACCTGGTCGAGTCGCCCCTTGGGTGGCACACAAACCCCTGAGGTGGTTCTAAAGGAGCTCACCGGTATTGCGGCCTACGGGACACCACTCGGTCCTGGCACGGAGGTGCCCCCGAGTCGGTCAAGACCCTAACGGCTCCGTACCCGGTCGAGTCGCTCTTCATGCGGCACACAAACCCCTGGGGTGGTTATAAAGGAGCTCGCCGGCATCGCGGCTAATGGGACACCACTAAGTCCGGCTAGGAGATGCCCCCGAGTCGGTTCAAGTCCATAACAGCTCTGTACCCGGTCGAGTCGCCCCTCGGGCGGCACACAAACCTCCGAGGTAGTTCAAAAGGAGCTCACCAGTATCACGGCTAATGGGACACCACTCGGTACAGTTAGGAGACGCCCCCGAGTCGGTCAAGTCCCTAACAGCTCCGTACCCGGTCGAGTCACCCCTCAGACGGCACACAAACCCCCGAGGTGGTTCTAAAGGAGCTCGCCGGCATCGCGGCCTATGGGACACCACTCGGCTCCGGCACGGAGGTGCCCCGAGTTAGTTAAGTCCCTAACATCTCCGTACCCGGTCGAGTCGACCCTCGGGCGGCACACAAACCCCCGAGGTGGTTCTAAAGAAGCTCGCTAGCATTGCGGCTAACGGGACACCACTTGGTCCGGCTAGGAGATGCCTCCGAGTCGGTTCAAGTCCCTAACATCTCCGTACCTGGTCGAGTCACCCCTCGGGTGGCATACAAACCCCTAAGATGGTTCTAAAGGAGCTCGATGGCATCGCGGCCTACGGGACACCACTCAGCCCCAGCACAGAGGTGCCCCTGAGTCGGTCAAGATCCTAAAGGCTCCGTACCTGGTTGAGTCGCCCCTCGGGCGATACACAAACCCCCAAGGTAGTTCTAAAGGAGCTCACCGGCATTGCGGCCTACGGGACACCACTCGGCCTCGGCACGGAGGTGCCCCGGAGTCGGTTAAGACCCTAAAGGCTCTGTACCCAGTCGAGTTGTCCCTCGAGTGGCACACAAACCTCCGAGGTGGTTCTAAAGGAGCTCGTCGGCATCGCAGCCTACGGGACACCACTCGGCCCCGGCACGGAGGTGCCCCCGAGTTGATTAAGATCCTAAAGGCTCCATACCCGGTCAAGTCACCCCTCAGGCAGCACACAAACCCCCGAGGTGGTTCTAAAGAAGCTCGCCTGCATCGTGGCCTACGAGACACCATTCGGCCGAGATGGTTCTAAAGGGCCCTGCTTGGCCCTCACGATCTCCAATTTGGCGCAGACCTTCCTCGGTCAAGCCCCGCTTGGCCCCCGATGCCCTCAAGTCGACCTCGGCGCTAAGTTGCCCTCAGATCGTTCCAAGTCCTTAGAAGATTCGGGTGCAGATGAATCTCCCTTCAAACAGCCCGTGACAACTTAATGCATCTTAAGCAATCTCCCACGCGGCTGGCATATCCCTCAAAGATGCATCCAAACGTTGGCAAATCTGGGGCTGCGATCCGGCCACGGCGTCGTCAATGTGCGCAATGCTCAGAAACAGAAAACATCTTAGAAGGGAAGGTCCTCCTCATTAACAGGTACGGGGCCCGCCTTGTCGTTAGTTGCATGATAAAACGTTCGATCCAGTGGAAAGAAGAAACAAGCGAGACAAAGTGCAAAAACATCTTCACAAAAAGGCTTTTCTTCATTAATAATGAAATTGAAGTACAAAATTTGGCCCGAGGCCAGTTACAAAAAGAAAAGGGAAAAAGAAGAAACAGCAACTCTTCAGGGCTCGCTTGGGCTCGGCTCTCCCTCGTCGTCCTCTTCCTCAGCCGGCTCCTCGTCAGATTCCTCAGGGCGGATCCCCTTGAGCTCGGCGATGTCGATTTTAAGAGCCGTTGACACCTTAGTTTTGCACATGCGAAGCCCTTAACATAGGCATCGAGGCTAGCCTCGAGGACCTCCTTCCCGAATTCCAGCGAGGACTTATAGTTTCTTATGACATGTCCCGCCCCGGCCTTAGCCTGCTGGGCCCTGGCATCAGCCTCCTGGGCTTGTGTCTCAGCCTGTTGAGCCCTACCTTCGGCCTCCTTGGCTTGCGCCTTGGCCTGCTGTGCCCTGGCCACTACCGCCTTAGCTTGTGCGTCGACCTCCCAGGCTCGACCCTCAGCTTCCTCGGCTCGCGCGTTGGCCTCGTCCAAGTGAACCACGGCCCCGGCTTTCTCATGGCCCACCTCGACCGCCACCTTCTCCGCGGCGGCAGCTCTCTCAGCAGCGGCCCATGCCTCATCTCGCGCCGCCCCAACCTCCCACTCGGCACGTTGAAGCTGATGGACCAGCTCCTCATTCCGCTCTACGGCGGCCTTCAGTCTATCTAAGACCAGTTCCAATTTGGCCTCGACCACGGATGCTCGACCACTCTCAGCTTCGGCTTGGCATTCCGCCTCCCTTATTCGGCCGCCCAGATCCTCCTCCCGGGCCTTGGAAGTCGAGCAAGGCTCTGGGACTGCGCCATGCTCTCCTTCTTATACTTGTCGGCCCATGCAATGGACTTTATGAACGCGTCCGCTGAGTGAGACATCGCCTCACGAAGGGCTATCGCGCCGTTGGCCATCTGTGGCAAAAGAATATGTTAGCCACAGAAGACTGAGACATCGGAATACACGTCCGAATACGAAATAAACTCAAAGTATTACCTAGACAACGGAGACCATCACCATATCTAGGAGCACAGAGTGGCTCAACCCCCGCGTCTCCTCCTCAGACTCGACAGTCCGAAACTTCGATAAGAGACAGGCGGCCCGCCTGGTGTCTGTCATCGAGCCGAGCACGGGTGCTGGCCGTGCCATCTTCTCCTGCGGCCCTTCAGCCTGAGGGCGAGTCGGGCGGCGCGTTGATTGTTGGGATGAGCTCCCCGGCTCATCCCTCTGCTTCTTGGTCGCCTCCGTCCTAGCCCTGGACCTTCTGGCGACTAACTCCCCCTCTCCGGCAGTTGGGGGAGCACTCTCTATCTCCGGCTCGGCGGCAGCCGGAGGGCTGACAGCAACTGTAACCTGCCTCGCCTCGGGCACGTTGGCGGCGGCAGGGGTTTCCTCTTCAAGATCCACAATCACCACGGCGGCTTTGGTGGTGACCGGAATCTCTCCTTCCTCTATTTTGGTCCCGGCCGGCCCCGGGACCACTTCTCCAACCAGCGTTTCCTTAGCCGGCTCCTCTGCAGGCGTTGGAGCCTTGGGGACTTCAGCAACTTGAGCCGGCTCGGCCCGCTCCTTCCTTCGAGCTTTCTTCGCCGGCCTTGACGTTTCCCCGGTTGCCAGCCTCTTTTGCTTCAAGGCAGCTTCAAACGCGCCGGCGGAAAACTTCATCGCTGCGCCCAAAAATAAGGAATGTTAGCAACAACGTACATTAATCTTCCTGTCGAGACAGAAGGAATCAGACGTCGTGCTCACCGACTGCCAGGGCCAACTCGGCCTCTATCAGGTTCTCCTCGAACAGGAGTTCCTTGTAGTCAGGGATTTGGCAGTTGGACAATTGGGTGAAGAGCTCCCTATCCCTTTTCCCCACGGTGGAGTTATTGTTGGAGCTAGTATCCGGCTCCCTCCAGTCGGCCCTCACCCCCTCGACATGGGTGAAGAGGAATCGAGGCTTTCACCCCCTAATTTTAGATGAAAGACCTAGGGGAAAGGTCCTACCCGGCCTGGCGGTGAATGCCCACCAGGCCCCCTCACCTTGGCGGCGAAGCTTATAGAAAGCCCGGAACAGCGACAACCCTGGCCAGGCATCCTGAAAGTAGCAAAGAATGACAAAAGCGCAGATAATCCGAATTGAATTCGGAGTCAACTGCGCCGGCATTAATCTATACCTATCTAAGAGATTCAGGAAAAAAGGGTGAAAAGGGAGGCGCGGTCCACACCAAAAGAACTCCTCGTATAGAGCGACCCAACTAGGGTGGGCGGAGGTACTCTATCTTCGGGCCCCGGCGTGGACAAGCGTATGAAGCTGGGGACCATATACTTAGCCCTAATAGCCTCTACATCTTCAGGGGTCACGGTTGAGGCCACTCCTGACAGACCTGCCGGATCAAGACTCACCGCCGAAGGTTGTCCCGAATGGCGGGAGGACACAGGAACTACCCTAATAGGGGAGGCTGGGGTAGATGGAGGTCTGGTCGCCATCGGTTGATCGCGAATGGTAACGCCACCCACCAGCCGGGGCACCTGGCTAACTGAAGGGGTTTGGCCTTCACTGTCGGAATGAGAAGACTCTACAATGGGCCTCTTACCCTCCCTAACAGCACGACGGTCCATGGGGTGAGACAAAGGATAAGACTAACCTGGGAATCGAAAGGAACTCGAGGGCAGAAAGACTCAGGTTGCAGAGGAATTCAGAGAAAGGAAAGTTGGAAGAAAGTAATGGCAATGTAAAAGCTTTCCCCAAGCCCTTGGGGCGCTTTTATACCCCCATTTCCGAACGACGGTAATCAAGGCCCCACCACGTGGTGCTCTTCTATTGCGCCACGAGCTGCCGCCGGAAATCTCGTCAGTGCCCAAGATGTGCTGCCTCGATTTACCCCGAGAAGCGTGATTCTTGACCAATCGCAGGGCATAGAAAATGGGGAAACAATAATAACCTCCACCTTTTTCCATTCCCCGATGGGCGCTTTCCTCAGGGCGTCCGGCGTCAACGTCAACCCTCATCTACCGCATGATTGTGGAAGATCTGCGAAGCGACACTGCCTCGGGATGATGCGCCAGCTCACTAAGCTATTAAAAGCGCACTAAAGGGCAATCATTTTTGAATTTTTGCGCCCCTCTCGCCCAAAGGGCAGCAAGCGCGTGGCCCTTTGTGCTTAGGGGCGGGAGGGCATCTAATGTGGCTGACGTAGCCACGAGAGCAATTATGGTAAAATCAAAAGCTTAAGGCGGCCCCGCCCCGACAGCTCCCAGTTGGCCGAGCCGGCCCCGACTTCTCCAAGTCGGCCCCGCTCAGCCCCGGCACCTCCCAGTCGGCCGAGCCGGCCCCGACTTCTCCAAGTCGGCCCCGCTTGGCCCCGGCATCTCCAAGTCGGCCGAGTCAGCCCCGACTTCACCAAGTCGGCCCCGCTCCGCCCAGGTACCTCCCAGTCGGCCGAGCCGGCCCCGACTTCTCCAAGTCGGCCCCGCTCGGCCCCGGCATCTCCAAGTCGGCCGAGTCAGCCCCAACTTCCCCAAGTCGTCCCCGCTCGGCCCCGGCATCTTCAAGTTGGCCGAGTTGGCCCCGACTTCCCCAAGTCGGCCCCGCTCGGCCCCAGCACCTCCAAGTCGGCCGAGCCGGCCCCAACTTCTCCAAGTCGGCCCCAGCATCTCCAAGTCGGCCGAGCCGGTCCTGACTTCTCCAAGTCGGCCCCGCTCGGTCCCGGCATCTCCAAGCTGGCCGATCCAGCTCCGACTTCCCTAAGTCGGCCCCGCTCGACCCCGACGCCTCCCAGTCGGCCGAGCCGGCCCCGACTTCCCCAAGTCGGCCCCGGCGCCTCCCAGTCGGCCGAGCTGGCCCCGACTTCTCCAAGTCGGCCTCGGCATCTCCAAGTCGGCCGAGTCGGCCCCGACTTCCCCAAGTCGGCCCCGCTCGGCCCTGGCACCTCCCAGTCGGCCAAGTCGGCCCCGACTTCTCCAAGTCGGCCCTCGCATCTCCAAGTCGGCCGAGCTGGCCCTGACTTCTCCAAGTTGGCCCCGCTCGGCCCCGGCATCTCCAAGTCAGCCGAGCCGGCCCCGACTTCCCCAAGTTGGCCCCACTCGGCCCTGGTGCCTCCCAGTCAGCCGAGCCGGCCCCGACTTCTCCAAGTCGGCCCGCTCGGCCCCGGCACCTCCCAGTCGGCCGAGTCGGCCCCGACTTCTCCAAGTCAACCCTGCTCGGCCCTGGCATCTCCAAGTTGACCGAGTTGGCCCCGACTTCTCCAAGTCGGCCCCGCTTGGCCTCGGCATCTCCCAGTCAGTCGAGTCGACCCCGACCATCCCTGGTCGGCCCCGTCCCGGCATCTCCAGGTCAGCCGAGTTGGCCCTGCTCGGCCTCGGCGCCCTCAGGAGAGTCAAGGCAGTCCTGACCAGTCCTGACTTTCCCAAGTTGGCCCCAGGGTGGTCCTGGCTGTTCAAGCCGCCATCCTTCTGACCCGCGCCATTTGATACAACCAGGTCCAACCACCCACTGGCCGCTCCATTGATGGGACCAGACCTAACTACCCGCCAGCTCCACTGACTAATGGGATGTGGCTCACCAACCGCCATTTTTCTCCCTCTTCGATGGGACAGGACCCACCAACCGGCTCAGACTCACGCAACCCTACGAACCCGTGGACATTCCCTTCTCACGGAACTCCACGTGGTTGTGCATGTGTTAACCCCCTATAAAAGGGTAAGTCCACTCAGAATAAGGTACGCAAACTCATACGCTCGCTATCCTGATACCCAGATAGGGATTCTTCCTTTCTGTGGACTCTTTTCATCCCAAAGAGGAGCTCGTCTTAGCTTTTTCTCAGTTGTGACCTTGGTTGCTGACTTGATCATCGAAGGGTCCCCACCGAAGCACCCCTCCAGTCTTGAGACTTTTTGCAGGCCACCCAGTTGAGCAAGAATCCACCGATTAAGCTGCTCTTTTCTTCCGATGTTCAAGATCAGTAATTGAACATCATCAGAACTGATGATCAATTTTTAATTGAGTTGATTCAACCGATCGATCTGGCCCAATTTTTAAAATACTGATCCAAAGATGATTGGTGGTAGATGGGTTAGATTTAGGGCCAAAATTGTTGGGAAGCTTGCAAGGAATAAAAGATGGAGCCAAATGGAGTCGCACGGAGCCAGATGTGGGAGCCACCTCTTTTATTGGGGACGGAGGAGGGGGATGGAGGAGGAGGAGGAGGAGGAGAAGAAGAAGAAGAACGCCTGGACTTTGACTCGCCCTTGGGATGCGAGTCGCAGACCGAGTCAGGACTCAGACTCAGTAGTCAGGACGTCCCGAGTTCCGAGGTCCTGCTTCCCATTTCGTCACCCCCTCTCTTTTATTTTTCATGCCGTGAACGCACTCAGTTCCGAACCCACACCCAGCATACCGTACGTGGCTCCCGTAATATCACCAAAAAATGGACACCAAGAGATTAGTTTGAATCATGAGTCTCTTTTTAGTTCACAATTAGGCAAGCATTTTTCACAAGGAGATCCGATCAGAGAACGTTGCGTGGTGGATTACTGATCAGACGGTCTGGAAGTTTTGGTGTTCCGGTTCTGAAGATGGGACAGAGCAGGTCTATTGGTACACTGATAAAAGGCTGGTTCATCTTCCAGTTTGGATGTACCTGCTGAACATCGTAAGGAGATTAGCGGAAGGAAGAGAGAGTGGGATCTTAATGAGGTGGATCTCCTGACATCACCCAAGATTTTAGAAGATTGGGACTCGTGTGAGGGAAATTTTGAGGCTTTTTGCTGTGCCAAGGGTCTACCAGCAGCATTCATAGCACCTTCCCTCGAGGAGAAAAAGAAAGCATATTTATTCATATAAAGTTACAAGCTCCATGATTCTGCTTCGGATTCTGCCAGCTTTGATCGAAGCTACTCTGCTGCTTCGAATTGACATATAATTTTTATGTTTTGAAAGCTTTTTTCTTTCAAGTTTGTTAAAATTAATTTTGATGAAAATATTAAAAAAAAAATGATGACTTAACTTTTATCATTGTGGGATTGATAGAATAATATCGACGATGGATAAATTCAACATCCTAGATTCTGTAGTTTTTCTGATTGAACTTTATGCAGCTTGGATTGGTATCTCATACGCTACTGAGATGCTATATGCTCATTATCTCATCATCAAAGAGGACTCTACTATGGTCATCCAGTGGGTTCGGCAGGATTTCTGTGCTCACATATCTAGTAACCCTTTACTTCATGATATCTAGTCTATCCTTTGAAAGATTCATACAGTTTAGATCCGACATGTCTACAAGGAAGCTAATGCTATGACGGACTGAATAGCGACCTCAGTGGTCTATTACTTTGGTTTTTGAATTTGGAAACAGAAAGATCCCTGCCCCATTGTACTAAAGCAAATATTGTTTTCTGATGTATCATGGTTGATTCATACTAGACTAGTATGATCATCCATTTTTATCAGTATATATATATATATATATATATACAAAATTAAACCCCACATTACAAAATGAATATATTCAGATTGACAATAAATATATCAATATAATAAATATATTAAAATAATTATAATATAAAATAATTATATTGTATTGCGGCTTGATTCATCAATGAAAATAATTTATTTAGAATTCATTTAGTTGATATCATATTAAGTAAATCATTTTAAACAAATTAAATCATATTTATTCATGTAAAGTAAATCATGCTTATTAATGTTTATTTATTAAACAGATTATGTATATCATGTCATATAATCTTTTAATAATATATTATATTTATATTTTAAATTTTAATATAATTAATTAATTATATCGTATTAATATCAATCTATATAATATTATACTTTATCGATCCATATAATATTGTATCTTCATTTTGATACGCCACGAATGCAACTCAAAAATATGAATTGAGGACTAGTAAAACTATTTATAGACTCAAACTAATTTAAATCACAATTCAGCTGTTCAAAAAATAATTTTTTTTTTTTTATGGTTAATTATCTTGAAAAAATCGATAAGTGCGATGTGAAAAATAAAAAGCATAAAATATATAAATGAAGCATTAAAATATATATACTTTGTTTTCAAAAAGGAAATTATTTTTTCTTAAAAAAACTATTTACATAAATTTGTGTTTGAAGGATTTTAGTGAAACTAAACATCTAATTCAGAAGATATCAGAATTGTTTCTCAAAAGTCATTCATTCTTCCAGAATAATACAAATGCCTGCTGGTGGAGCTCTTCTTGAGCGAAAAGCACTTGCTTTAGGTCAACAAGCCAAGAATGTTCATTCTCAAGCTCACCAGTACTTCAATGGATGGCAAAGCAGCACCTTAAAGGGCCTTACCTAACTCATTACTCCCATCTGCTCTTCTGGTGGAACTTTTCTTCATATATTTGGATCCAGAGGCTAAGCACAAGCTTCACATGATGATGACCCTTATCTGTGGCAGAAGTGACCACCACCTCCATGCCATAAAAGCATAGGATGTTCAACCAAGCACATACAAGCTTTGGGTCTCTATCACAAGTTCCATTCTTTCCATTGGCTTCTTTTGCTTTTCCTTTTTCCCCTTTGCTGCCAGAGAGTAGGTAGAGTTTAGAGGAAAGGGTGCCAAGAGGATGGAAGAAGCACAAATAATGCATCCTGTGATGGTCAACTGTAGTTGGCCCCCTTCCTCAAGAGGGGACATACATGCATGTGTCTTGCAAGGTCACAGCCTTGTAGATCCAAGGTAGGTCCATGTTAATCTCCTGAGTTCTTTAGCCACTTCCTTTCTTTCTCACCAACTCAAGGTTTAGGCGTAAAAGGAAGGGTGCTCAGAAAATGTGATGGACCCATTTGGCATCTGAATCTTGGATTTGAGGTTTTGGAGTTTGGATGTTCCTATTGTTCTTTGAATTAATAGAATGATTTTTTTTTTGATAATTTACAATTGTGATGATGATACCCTTATCAACCTTTTGTTCCACGTTCAAAGTTAGTTTTAATACTTAGAATTATTATTTTTTTATGTGTAAAATCAAGGTTTATTTGAATATATATATATATATATATATACATACTTTTGGTTCTCAAACTTTTGATCTCTGTATATAGTTTAGTCCTAAAATATTGCATTCGCAATGTTTTATTGTATGGAGCAATTAAATACTAAATAAATATAGATAGAATTTAAGACAACTTAGAAGTAGCAATCCACATATTTACGTCAAAATGTTACATTAATTATTCTATTAATTTTAACTTGACTTTCACGTGATAGGATATTATGAATGTAACATTCTTAAAATACGAGGAACCAAACTATAACAATAAGAAATTTGGTGTCCAAAATGAATTTTGAGTGAATGCTTAAGGATCAAATGAATATTTTAACCCCACCTTTTCTTTTTCTCTCTTATATGTGTGCAGTTAGACTGGGTTATATTTGAATATAATCAAATCTTAAATCAAATTGTTCTTTCCACCCTTAAATCTACATGGATCTCGAAGCCACCCATCCTTTCACTTTCTTTATCTTTGGGATTTATGTTTCATGTAAATCAAAGGATAGAAAGGATGATTGGATTTAGTTTTGTTATATTCAAATATAGCCAAGTCTAGACTTAAGCTAAGTTTAGGTTTGGACATGTTCGAATGTAATCAAATGTAGGATCCAGTCAGCTTCTCCTTGAATTTGCACACATTCTGAAGCTACTCATCTTTTTTACTTTTTTATTTTTAGAAATCGAGAACTGTATAGATCTAAAGATAAGAAGTGATCGGATTTATGCTTAATTTTATTCGAATGCAGCAAATTTAGCACCTTTTCTCTCTCTAAAATTTATCTAGAATTTATTTTTTTTAAAATTAACATCATTGACTTACACATGATTTTTTCACCGAAGGTAATGTATGCATTCTATTTGCTTTTCTTACTCTTTCTTTCTTCCGATTAGAGTTGACCCAAGTATTTTTATTAGAAAGAAAATACTAAAGTGCCATTCTTGGACAGACTAAGAGCTTTTAAGTCTTTAACCAAACATCTCAAGTCACATTGACAATTGCAGCAGCTTGCTGGTATAATTAAGGCATGTTATTAATAGAGAAACGCAACTAAAGAATCAAAATGAGAATAAACCAATGAGAAGATGCTGATCATCAGTACAATACCAATTGGTCTACAGAATATATAAATTGTAAACTCCTTGGGGTCCCACGGGTTATGAAAAATCCAAGACAGGACAAAGCATACCATATTCTTCTTTCTACGCTTACTTTTGACTTCTCTTTAACCTTTAACTTTTTCCCATTGTTTTCTTCGGAGCCAAATCATGCATCTTCTTCCTCGACCCGGTTCGCATGCGGGATCGAGCCGAACCTGGTTCCTCTGGACCCACCTGCTCCCATGCCAAGGTTTCTTGAGATTTGTTTGGTGTTGGTTCACCGAACCCAAGTCCTCGGTATTTATTATGGTGTTCCCGACCAACATGCCGTGGAGGTCAGGGCAACTAAATCGGCGCGGACCGGCCATTGGACCCGACTGGGCCCACCTCGACCGGAGGTCTCCTACGTGAAATGAATTAAATAACGTACGCGGTCCAATTCCCCATATGGGGAGTCCTTGATTTCCTCGCTTAATCTTGTGCCATTCACTGAAGGAATGATGGGATCCTGGCCCTTGGATGGCATTCCTATCACTTTGATATCTTGACACGAGAGATGGATATGTTGGAAACACAATGGGATCCTGGCCCTTTGGATGGCATTCCTATCACTTTGATATCTTGACACGAGAGATGGATATGTTGGAAACTCAATGTTTTTTTTTTTACAAACGAACGATCACATCAGTCTAGTATAAGTCAAGTTTGATATATCAGAGTATAATATCTAAGATAAGACTATAAGACATAAACCATCCGGTCTCCAGAACAAAAAATCAAAATGATGGACCATCCGGACAGCTACCCAATCAGCCGCTGGTTAGCTTTCCGGTAAATATGCCGAACCTGAACTCTGAAAGCCTGATGGAGCAGAGACCTGATGTCACATAGCAAAAGGTTAGTAGGCAAGGGGTCGCCGGAGTCTTACCGGAGCCAACTCACCACAGTAGTAAAGTCCCCCTCAATAATGAGACGGTAAATGCCCAGACTATGGATAGCATAAGATATGCCAGCCCACGCCGCATATAACTCAGCTAGCGGCACAGATAGGTCAAGAGAACCAAATCCACCAACCGCAATCATCGACCCTTCTGAGTCACGGATCACAAAAGCCGAACCAGCCAGACGACTTTGAACACTATCATCAAAGTTGTTTTTGACAGACCCTAATGGGGGGGTTCCCAGGAAACAAAGACCGTATGCCGGTGCGCTGCCGAGGTAGCAGGGGAATCCCATATGCTAGGTCTATCAACATCAAGTCCTGACTGGTGGATCATGTACTCATCAGAGAGGGACAAAGCTGTCCTAAGGATCTTGTGGGGGGGTCACTCTTATCAGAAAAAAATTTCCTATTCCGAGACAGCCAAACCTGATAAGCAATATAAGCAGCCGAAGAGCTCAACCGACGTGTGCCTCTCCGCCCATCCTGCCGAATCATCCTTAGAAAAGAAGAACGACAATGTCCGCTACTATCACTCCAGGAATGATAACCTGCTATCTGCCAGACCAATCTAACATTGTCGCAAGTGAAAATAGCATGGTCAACAATCTCCTCCTCCACCCCGCATAAAGGGCACATATGATGGATCATGAAACCCCTACTCGAGAGCAGAGAGCAAGTTGGAAGGCAGTCCCAAGCCAGATTCCAAATGAACAGCCGCACTCTATGGTGAATGGAAAGCTTCCAAATCCAAGAGACATCTAGCAAATGCCTAGACTGAGGCCTATACTCCTGTATAAGATCCCTAATTAGAGCATGAGTCGTATAGGATCTCCTCCAGAGTCTGATGTCCGAAGCACTGTCCGATATAAGAGGGATGGACAGAATACGCCGGGCTAGCTCCGCCCCAAATAGAGTGGCAACACGAGAGGTATGCCAGCCAGTATGATCCTGAGCAATTAAGTCAATGACTCTCGTTCCACTAGCAATCTCAGTGCTCATAAAGGTAGGCCATCGGGACAATAGAATATCAGCCAGCCACGTATCCCTAAGCACATCAACAGAAGCATCATCACCAATCATCCACGAGACACGAGGTAGCATAGTCGGAGCATGATGACACACCTCTTTCCAGAAGAAAGAGTAGGCACGAGTAGGCTGGGAAGGTGTGTAAGTGGTCCAATCACCATACTTAGCACGCATAAACGAGCTCCACAAACAGTTAGGATCAAGCAAGAATCTCATCGCGTGCCTAGCAGTCAACGCCTCCCTCCTCACAGTGAGGGATTGAATCCCAAGCCCTCCCTCTGATATCAACATACAAACAATATCCCAAGCCACCAGGTGGATCCCATGGCCATCCTGCATCGAACCCCAAAGGAAATCTTTAAACCATCTCTCCATCCGCCTCAAGCAAGTCACCGGAATGGCTGCATTAGATAGAATGTAGAGGGGAAGAGAAGTGAGCACAGAGCGAATAAGGGTGAGCTTGCCCATTATAGATAACCCAGTGACCTGCCACCCATCCAAACGAGCATGGATCCGGCGCTCAAGATCAAGGAAATCAGAGCACCGCGGCCGTCTCCCTGTTATAGGAATACCCAGATAGGAAAGCCGATCAGCCTGAGCAGAGATCCCCAAAATACACTTAATGGTCTGCCTCAAAGGAAGGTTGGTCTTCGGACTGAAGCAAATCATGGATTTATCAAGATTAACTTTCTGTCTAGAAGTCTTGCAGTAAGACTGAATCATTGAAGCAAAAGCTGTAGCATTACTAATAGTGGCCCTCCCCACCAAGATACAGTCATCAGCAAAAAATAGGTGAGATAGCGATGGCCCTTGGGGACCCGCACTATAGGGAACAATAGCAGAAGCCTATTGAGCCTGATGTAGAGCCCTAGAAAGAGCATCTGTTGAAAGGATGAACAGGAAAGGTGAGAGAGGACAGCCCTGCCTGAGACCAACAACAGAATGGAAGTAGTCCGTTTGGCTGCCATTAACAATGATAGAGAAAGATGGCCGCTGAATGCAGGCCCTAATCCAGGCAATAAAAGGCTCAGCAACCCCAAACTCCTGAAGAGCTCTATATAGGAACTCCCAACTCACTCTATCATAAACTCTTTCCATGTCCATCTTAATAGCCATCAAGCAGTGACAAGTAGGAGCTCTATGAAGATTATGCATAACTTCTTGAGCTAAAAGGACATTATCAGAAATATACCGTTCTCTGAGAAAAGCCCCCTGCTTCGAAGAAATAATGCGAGAAATAACCATTCGCAGACGAGAAACCAGGAGCCGAGCACAAATCTTATATAGAGTGGTGCAGAGACTGATAGGGCAGAAATGCTGAGGCTTGGAAGCATCAGGCCGTTTCGGTACTAAGGCTATAAGAGTCCGATTTTAATCAGGGGGGATGGAGTTGGTCCGAAAGACAAGTTGGAAACGTAATGTTTGACCATGAGTGATAAAAATTTATGTACTCGGTCCTTTTCATTATGCTAACAAGAAAACAATGACAAGATAGAATGAAAGATGGGATAAGATAAGGAATATGATATGATAAGATTTAAGGGTGTTTAATAAGCGATTCTGAAAAAAGATAGAATTATAACTTTTAATCTAAGTTCTTTTAACTCTCAATTTTTGTACATATTTATTCATCCAATGCACACATTTATCTATTTATTATACATACTTATTTATTCTGTTTAGATACTTATTCATTCACTATGCCCACAAATATTCTCAGTGTTCATGCCTATCTATCCATTGTATATACTTATTCTATCATATTCTATCGTTGTATATATTTATTGTTTTATATACATATTATATCATCGTATACGATCATCTACCAACCATACATATTTATTAGGGGCTAAGAGTTAAACGAAAACAACACTGGAATTTTTCAATAAAGCATGGTCTATAAAGAATCGTGCATCAAGTTCTCCTAAAATTTATGTTGTTTCATATTTGATGTATGGCAAAATAATAGCGCAAATCAAATAGAAAGATAAAAGAGAAAATAAAATTATGATTATTTGTTATTTTGTTGCCTAACTAGATATTTTCTAGTTCAACTAAGCAAAATTTAAATAAAAATGAATGTTTTGTTGTGGTGAACTATCTTACTTTAATTTGATTAATAATTTATAAGATAAAATTTTGTTTTTATCCTCACGGACGACAAAGTTAAGAAAGAACCAAAAATATTCTATTTTCTTCTAATTTAGAGCACCAAAGCGCACAAAGTGTGATGGTAGGTGATATGTCTGTTCGAATCCCGTTGGAAGTGGACTTGACGGGAGGTGAACGCCGTTTGCAGCAAGGGCCGGATTCGGGAGGACTTGGCCAAGGGTCGCCCGTCATTGGCCAGCACCCCAGTCGGCCTTGGCTAGCGCCCCAGTCAACCTCAGCCCCGGTCGGTCGGCCTCAGCCCCAGTCGGCCTCGGCCAGTCAACCCCGGTCGGCTGGCCTCAGTCTCCAGTCAACCTTGGCCAGTCGGCGTTGGCCAGTCAGCCTCGGTCGATCGGCCTCAGACTCTAGTCGGCCTCAGCCAGTCAGCCCCAGTCGGTCGGCCTCAGTCTCCAGTCGGTCTCGGCCAGTCGGCCTCGGTCGGTCGGCCTCAGACTCCAGTCGGCCTCGGCCAATCAACCTCAGTCGGCCTCGGCCAGTCAGCTCCAGTCGGCCTCGGTCGGTCGGTCTCAGTCGGTCGGCCTCCGTCTTAGTCCAAACCTTGAACTTTGCCACGCCTCAACCTGAGCTTGCCCTCGGGGGCCCCACATGGCCCACCAACCGCCTGTGGCGACCATGTGGTCCACCACTCCCTACAACAGCACGTGGTCCATTAACCGTCTGTGGCGACCACGTGATCCACGATCTCCTGCAACGGCACACGTCTGACACAATTGCCTGCCTGTCACCTGTAGCACCACGTTCCGCAGGTGGCCGGTGGGGGAGACACCTTTGACATACACAGTGTCGGTTATGACCTATCGTCGTCAGCCCCGCCCTTGCCCGCTATCGGACAAGGGCACCTCGGGATCGACCACCTGTTGGAAGCAAAAAAATGGACCTTCGAATAGGTATAAAAGGTCCCACTCTCAACGAGGGAGGGGATCGAAACTCAAATTCTCTAATCTCTATTCTCACATCTTCATCTGTTTCTGAGTGACTTACTTGACCGTCGGAGGGTTCCTACAAGAGCATCCGGTCTCCGGAGACTTTTGTGCAGGGTTCTTGCTCGAGATGGAGGATTATCAAATTGCCCTCTCAACCCGTCACCATTAGCCCAACGTCCAAGGAGATTTACTAGGCGACAACAGATTGGCGCGCTAGGAAGGGGGCGGAAGTATCACGAAGCAAAGCACCTTCGGAAAGCTAGTTGCAGATCGCTTTTTCCCCTCTTCTTCAACCAAGAAAGGTGGTAACGCGAGCCCAGGAGGTCTCTACCAGCCGTGCTGGGGGGCACCGCCAGGAGCCGGAGCAGCTAGAGATCGGCCTTCCTAGCCCCCAGGCTAGCCTTCCGGCTCCTCCTCTGCCACCACCTCAGGATGACCGAGTCACAGCACTTGCCTTGCAAGTTCAATCTCTTGTGGCTGCGGTCCATCAACTTCAACAGCCATCCACGACGGCGTTGCCACATCCGGCACAGCCCCCACTGAGCGTGGGGGTGGACCAGCTCACCCAATAGTCGAATCGTGGGAGATCTCCCTTGCGGGAAGTTCCCCGCCGCCGCGCCTTCCCCCAGCGCCATCACCGGGAGGCCTCGGGGAGGTCTGACCCCCCTTCCTGCCATTCTAGCGGCTTCTGCAAGCGGCGGCGCAGGAAAGAGCCAGAACGGGCCTGTCACCATCGTTATAGTCCCTCCCCGTCCTCAGGATCTTCTTGGGAGGGATCCTTCGATGGCAGAGTCACTCATCGGGCCGAGCGACGACTGGAGGAGTATCATCGGCGGCTGGAGGAGCTCAATCGCCGAATTACCAACCAGCCAGAGGTAGATTACGACAGTCGCCTGTCACTGTCTCGTCGCATTATGAAGGAGCCAATCTCTAGCTGGTTCCGCGTTCCCCAACTAGATCCCTACGATGGTACGTTAGACCCCTTGGACCATCTAGAAAGCTACAAGGTCCTCATGCAGGTCCACGGGGCGACCGACGCTTTCCTTTGCATTGCTTTTTCGGCCACCCTTCGGAAGGCTGCCCGAGCATGGTACTCTCGGCTGCCACCCTGAAGCATCAACTCTTTCTGACAGCTTGAGCGAGCGTTCCTCGCGCACTTCGACGCATGTCGCAGGATCCCCCGCGTGGCGGACAACTTATTCTCCATCCAGCAGAAGGGCAACGAGTCATTGAGGGACTACGTGGCTCAGTTCAAGGAGGCTGCCCTAGAAGTCTACAACCTCGACGACCCTGTAGCCATGCTGGCCCTGAAGCGAGGCCTCCGACTGTCCCGGTTCGCCTACTCACTCGACAAGAAGCCCCCAGGCTCCTATGCCAAGTTGCTCGCCCAAGCACAGAAGTACATTTGTATGGACAAGGTGGACTCCTCCCGGAGAGAGGCCGACGGGGGATCCAGGAAGAAGCAAGTCTGCCAAGAGCCCAAGAAACTTCATCCTAGGAGACCCGAGCCGCCTCGCCGACCCGAGCCGGCCCGCAAGCTAGACAACCGTCCACGGGCCCTTTCCCTGGCCCCGAGGGAAGGACCCTTTACTCCTCTTGTCGCCCCTATCTCCCATATCCTGATGGAGATTGAGGGCGAGGCGTATCTCCAGCGCCCTGCTCCCCTGAAGCCTGCTGCAACTCGCAACAAGAACTTGTACTGCCGTTTTCACCGAGATCATGGGCACGATACTGAGGAATGTCGTCAGCTGAAGAAGGCGATCGCGGATCTCATCCAGTGCGGCTACCTCAGAAAGTTTGTCCAGAGGGGAAACCCAGCTGGTCCGGGACCGTCGGGGCCATCGCCTGCTCCAGTCGGTGTCGATAATGCACCTACTGAAAAGACGATAGCCATAATCTCCTGGGGGGCAGGCGATGCTTCTAAAAGGCCGTGGGAGGCCGGAGGGGTAGATTCTGTAATTCCTTTCTTCGAGAAGGATCTAGAGGGGGTAGATAATCTGAATGATGATAGCGTCGTCGTATCGATGATAATCGCAAAACACCCTGTACAAAGGATCCTTATTGATAGTGAAAGTTTGGTGGACGTCCTTGGTTACGATGCTTTTGTCTGAATGAGCTTGTCCTCTGAATCTCTTCGGCCTATGGCCATGCCCTTAATGGGCTTCACCGGAGACTCGGTAAAAGTTGAGGGAGAAATCACCCTACTTGTCATGGCTGGAACGCCGCCACGACATAGTACTATCTTCATCAAGTTCCTAGTCGTCAGGGTTCCATTAGCCTACAATGTTATCTTCGGATGGCCCGGCCTGAACCTACTGGACACCGTCATCTCCACCAAGCAGCTGCTAGTCAGGTTTCCCACTGATCGGGAGTGGGGGAGATGCGTGGGGAAAGGAGCCGAGTGCTATCTTGTTACCATGCAGCTGTTGGGAATTGTATCCTAAAGCCAATCATTTGATGATTGTGCTAATGTAAATAGCATATAAATTGATATATTAATAAAAGTTATTTGGCAGTTTATTCAATGCAAGAACATCTTCTTAATACTCCTGATAGTAATGAAGCCCATAGGATCTTCTTTCATGATAAAGGAGGATTTATCTTTGAAGGTCCTCAAAAAGTTCGCGACCAAATGATATACTATGACAGGGCCATAGTACTATCAATTATAGGACATTGTATATCATATTTGTTGATTGTCCTCTTAACTAAGGAGTGTAGAGACACTAGTATGACATACAGGTGAAAGTGTAGGAGTACATTTCACCGAACGTGACTCATTTTCGGATACTCTACTGTCAAGAGTTAATCCAAGAAGATATAGGTATAAGTATCCTTCAGACCTGAAGATCACAACCAATGACTTGCAAGCAACTCATTGTACTTAGGTGCCGGACCACCTGGATTTCTAATCCAGCTATGAAAGGTTACTGGATGCAGTCAAGTACTTGTGGTAGTCAGTTGTGGATCAAAATAGAATTTGACCTATCCCGTTAAAAGAAGAAATGCTTGTGTTTCAATTTAGCAAGACCTTGGCCAAGGCACTTCATGTGAAGGTCACATAATCACTAAAATTGAAATCACTTTATGGATTTGTTGTTTAGAGTTGACAGGCTCTTAAGCCATCCTTAGCATTTGTGGTCAAGAGATGAATTATATGGTAACTATTTCTTAGGGTTCTTGGAGTTTGCTCGGCAACTCTTCGACCTATCCGGACATCGGGTTCCATTGCTAGATGGGCACATCGATTACTATAGAAAGTTATTTCTATGCTACCAGTTTAGGTTCGAACCTAGAGAGTCATATGCATAGAAGTTTTTTAGGATGGTCTATTTGCTGATCAACGATTAAGAATTGTATATGATTTAATTAATCAATTTGATTGATTGAATTATCTCAATTGGGTTAAGTACAAGTGAATAAGATTCAATTTGGTTTAAGTCTATTAAAATGACTAATCAATTTCAAATATTGATTTGAAATTAGACTTGATTGGATTTAAATAGATTCAGGACTAGCCAAATTTGATTTGGGCTAAGACCACGATCCATGTAGGTTCAATCCAATAAATTCAAATCAGCTTAAACCAAAACCCAAAACTAAACCCCATGTGTGAAAATAGTTTTCTCGCATAAGGATCTCATGAGAGATTAAATTCTCATGCAGAATTTAATGTAAACATTAATCTTCTCCAAATAGTTCCGTTAGAATTCTAAAGTGTTAGAATTTATATTAAATAAATGTGCCTTTTGAATCAACAACGCGATGGAATTTTAAGTGTTATAATTCACATCTCTTTGGTTTTCACCGAACGTCGGAATTAACCAAAGGTTGTGTTTCTTTGGTTTTCACCGAACGTCGGAATTAACAAAAGGCTGCGTCTCTTTGGTTTTAACTGAACGGCAGAATTCTAAGTGTTAGAATTAAGCCTATAAATTGAAGGACATTCTTCACTAGAAAAGAACACAACACACGATATGTCGTGGATTGAAATTCTAAAGAGTTAGAACATAAAATCATGGTGTGATTCTGGTGTTAGCAAAAGTTTGGTGGATCTTGGAGGAAGAATTCAAGTGGGAGGATTCAAGATCAGCAAAGTCGTTTTTTCACGAGCTAGCACTCCCAGGAATCCGATCATTCGGGGCTTTGCGTGGACGATACTAGAGGCCGGACGATTGAACGGCTGCAGAGCAATAAGGATTTACCTACTGTTCTTAAGGTAAGCGATTTGATCCCTATATCTTAAGACAGGCTTCAAGATAGTGTGACTTGTCATCTTGAAGATCAAGATATAATCTTGATGTTTTTATTTATATGCATATTTTAGATCAAACGATCCAATATATAAGGCAAAGATATGATCTTGATGCATGTTAGATAGATTAATATGTAATCTTTAAGTTTTCGCATTAATAATTGTTATTAAATTTTAAAATATGCATGCCTCGGAGATGATTTCTCCCTACAGCAGCCTCCAGCCCGTGGGCTACGGTTGCGCCGCCAGAGCCTGAGTTGCTGGACCCTAGAGAAGCGGAGAGGTGAGGGGAGCCGGCCGAGCGTCTGCTGACATTTCCGCTCGGGGAAGACCTGACAAGGATGGTCCGAGTGGGGGGACTCCTCTCGGACGAGGTGAGAAGTCAGTTACTCGCCTTTCTTCATGCCAACTTAGATGTTTTTGCTTAGTCAGCGGCGGACATGCCCGACGTACTACCAGAGGTAATTACCCACCAACTCAATATCAACCCTTAATACTGATCGGTCAGGCAGAAGAAGAGGAGCTTTGCTCCTGAGCGGCAAAGGGCTATCGACGAGGAGGTCGGCAAGCTGATCGCCACCGGTCACATCCAAGAGACCCGCTATCCGGACTGGCTGGCGAACGTGGTGTTGGTTCGCAAGGCCAACGGGAGCTGAAGGATGTGCATGGACTTCATCGACCGGAACAAGGCATGCCCTAAAGATAGCTTCCCTCTTCCGAGGATCGACCAGCTAGTGGACACTACATCCGGTCATGAAACTCTGAGCTTCATGGATGCTTTCTCGAGGTACAATCAAATCAAGATGCACCCGGCGAACGATGAAGCTACTTCCTTTGTGATAGAGAAAGGCGTCTATTGTTACAAGGTGATGCCCTTCGGGTTGAAGAATGCCGGAGCCACGTACCAAAGGCTAATGAATAGAGTCTTTGAGAGGCAGATCGGACGCAACATGTAGGTATATGTGGATAACATGTTAACCAAGAGCGTCCGTGCCGAGGACTACGTCAAAGACCTGGCAGAAACCTTCGACAACCTTTGCCGCTACCAGATGAGACTCAATCCTTGCAAGTGCACCTTCGGCGTGGCGGATGGTAAATTTTTGGACTTCTTGGTAACCCAGCGAGGGATTGAGGCAAATCCAGACAAGATCCGCGTCATCCTGGACATGAGGCTCCGGCTAGCAAAAAGGAGGTGCAACATCTGACTGGGAGAGTGGCGGCCTTAAGCCACTTTCTGTCAAGGTCGGCCGAGTGATGTTTGCCTTTCTTTAGGGTACTGCAGAGGGTGAACGGCTTTGAGTGGATGGAGGAGTGTCAGAAAGCCTTTGAGGGGTTAAAGGAGTTCTTGTCGACCCCGCCACTATTATCAAAGCCCACGGAAGGAGAAGACCTCTTTGTATATCTTGCCGCCTTCGATGAGGTGATCAGCTCGGTCCTTGTCTGAGTGGATCCTGATGGAACACAGTGACTGATTTACTACACCAGCAAAGTACTTCACGACGTAGAGACTAGGTACACTCATACCGAAAAGATTATCATTGCACTAATAGTCTCCGCTCAGCGTCTCAGGCCATAATTCCAAGCCCATCCGATCGTAGTGCTCTCGGACCAATCGTTAAAGATTTTGTCCCATCCTGACACCTTCGATCGGTTGGCAAAATGGGTGCTCAAGCTGGCAGAATTCGACCTGGCATTCCAACCCAAATCGGCCATGAAGTCACAAGTCTTGGCCGATTTCCTGGTCAAATGCACGTGGGCCGAGGGGCGGTCAAAGAGCTTTGACGAACCACCCTCTACCCCTGAGGTGGTGGCAGAGGAGTGGATCCTCCACGTGGACGGTGCGTCAAACTCCCAGGGGAGCGGAGCGGGCCTCCTGCTGGCAAGTCCTGAGGGAATGGTAATAGAGTATGCCCTTCGTTTTCTTTTTCCTGCCACTAACAACTAGGCCGAGTACGAAGCCCTACTGGCTAGGATGAGACTCGCCCGCGAGCTCAAGGCGAGCAACCTCAGAGCTTTCATGGACTCTCAACTCATCTCCGGGCAGATCGCTAGAGAGTTCGAGGCTAGGGACACCACCATGTCCTGCTATTTGGGTAAGGTCCGAGCGGAAGCCTTGCACTTCGCCCACTTCAATGTCAGTTATATTCCAAGGGGCAAGAATGCTAGGGTTGATGCGCTCTCCCGCCTGGCCACATCGGCCGACGGAGCTCTGGGGCGGACATATGTGGAGCATCTTGAAGTCCCAAGCATTGAGGCTGCAGAACTCCTACCAGTCGACTCGAGGTCCACATGGACTAAAGCTTACATCCAATACCTCACCGATGGCATTCTCCCAGATGACCCTATGGAGGCCAAACTGCTCAGGCGGCGAGCCCCCAGGTTCCTAGGTTGGACGGACAGCTATATCGTAGATCCTTCTCCCACCCACTCTTGAAGTGCATCGACCCTGCGGACACTGGCTCGTACTCCGAGAGATCCACGAAGGCATATGCGGGAACTATATGGGGGCAGAGCACTGGCACACAAGGCTCTGCGTCAGGGGTACTATTGGCCGACCATGAAGGGGGACGCAGTCGAGCTGGTCCAAAAGTGCGACAGCTGCCAGCGACACGCCAATGTCCAGCGGCAACCAACCTCTCAACTGAGCCCCTTGTCGGCACCATGGCCTTTCGCCCAGTGGGGGATGGACATCTTGGGGCCATTTCCCCCCAGCCTCTGGTCAGCGAAGGTTCTTACTTGTCGCCATCGATCACTTCACCAAGTGGGTCAAGGCCGAAGCACTGGCGAAGATCACAGAGAGCAAGGTAAGGTCTTTCTTCTGGAGGTCCGTTATCTGCCGATTCGGGGTACCCCATGCCCTCGTCACTGACAACGGGCGATAGTTCGACAACACCCCCTTCAGGGAGTTCTGCGCCGACTTGGGCATCCGGCAACAGTTCACCTCAATAGCCCATTCGCAGACAAACGGAGCGGCCGAGGTAACGAACCGCACCATCCTTTAAGGACTCAGAGCACATCTTGATGATTTCAAAGGAAGATGGGCGGACGAGCTCCCCAGCGTGTGTGGGCCTACCACACGACACCTCGAATTCCTACGGGGGAGACCCCTTTTGCCTAGTGTTCGGGTCCGAGGCCGTCATCCATGTGGAGATTGGCGTATCGAGCCTTCGGGTGGAGTCGTTCAGCGAGAAGGACAATCCGGGCCGACTGCGATCCAACCTCAATCTCATCGAGGAGGCACGAGATCGGGCACGACTTAAGATGGCAGCCTACCGCCAAAGAGCTGCCAAGTACTATAATGCCTGTGTCAGTCCCAGGACGTTCCTCCCAGGGGATCTGGTCCTTAGGAGAGCCGAAGTTTCAAAACCAACCGAAGGAGGCAAGTTATCTCCTAATTAGGATGGACCCTATCGGATCACAGAGACTCTACACCGAGGAGCGTACCGAATCGAAGGACTCGACGGGACTCCACTCCCTCGAACCTGGAACTCGAACAACCTCCGCCGATACTATCAATGATGTATGCAGCGAACTGGTTTAGGTTTGGGTGCCTCGCCCTCTTACTTCATTGCAATAAATATAGCCTTGAATATCTCATCTTCTTTAAATAAACAAAGATGTCTGAATGTGCCACTCCAAGCCCGACCCCGATCGGCGCTCGAAGCCCGAGTCCAGCAGGGTCGGCCCCCAGCAGACCCCAAGCATCGGCACTCCAAGCCCGACCCCAGTCAGCGCTCAAAGCCCGAGTCCAGCAGGGTCGGCCCCCCGGCCGACCCTCGGGCGTCGGCACTCCAAGCCCGACCCCGGTCAGCGCTCGAAGCTCGAGTCCAGTAGGGTCAGCCCCCCAGCCGACCCCAAGCGTCGGCACTCCAAGCCCGACCTCGGTCGGCGCTCGAAGCCCGAGTCCAGCTGGGTTGGCCCCTGACCGAACCCAAAGCTTCGGCACTCCAAGCCCGACCCCGGTCGGTGTTTGAAGCCCGAGTCCAGTAAGGTTGGCCCCCCGGCCGACCCCTAAGCGTCGGCACTCCAAGCCCGACCCCGGTCGGCGCTCGAAGCCCGAGTCCAGCAGGGTCAGCCCCCCGATCGACCCCCAGGCATCGGCACTCCAAGCCTGACCCCGGTTGGCACTCGAAGCCCGAGTCTAGCAGGGTCGGCCCCCCAGCCGACCCCAAGCATCGACACTCCAAGCCTGACCCCAGTCGACACCCCAAGCATCGGCACTCCAAGCCCGACCCCGGTCGGCGCACGAAGCCAGAGTCCAGCAGGGCCGACCCCAAGCGTCGGCACTCCAAGCCCGACCCTGGTCGGCGCTCGAAGCCCAAGTCTAGAAGGGTCGGCCCCCGGCCGACCCCAAGAGTCGGCCCCCGACCAACCCCAAGAGTCGGCACTCCAAGCCCGACTCCGGTCGGCGCTTGAAGCCCGAGTCCAGCAGGGTCGGCCCCCTGGCCGACCCCAAGCGTCGGCACTCCAAGCCTGACCCTGGTCGGTGCTCGAAGCCCGAGTCCAGTAGGGTCGGCCCCTGGCCGACCCCAAGCGTTAGCACTCCAAGCCCGATCCCGGTCGGCACTCGAAGTCGAAGCCCGAGTCCAGCAGGGTCGGCCTCCGGTCGACCCCAAGCGTCGGCACTCCAAGCCCGACCCCGGTCGGCGCTCGAAGCCCGAGTCCAGCTTGGTCGCCCATGGTCATCCCTGAGCATCAGCACTTGGGGCCCAACCCTAACCGTCGAAGGGCGACAAACATAAAGCGTCGGCGCATAGAACCTAGTGGTCGCTCGGCGCTCGCTCAACCATGCCGGTAGGGCAAGTCCGACGATGCGAGGTACGAAAAATATATGGAATAAAATATGCGAGCATCCAAAAAACAAAGATTCGAATAGAAGATCCATTTCACTACTCAAAAAGGTCTTACAAAATGCCGAGGTAAATCGGACGTTAATACAAAAAGAGAAGTTATGGGAGGGTAGGCCCAGCCTCAGCCAACACTGACTCACAATCGGCCGGCCCCCGCTCGGCCGGCATCCGCCCATCACCGGTCGGACTCACCAATGTGCCAGACTCCTCGGCCACATCGTCCGGTTCAACGTTCTTGAGTCCGATGAGATTGTAGATGCGGCCGACCTTCTCCTTCCCATCACGGAAGCCCAAGAGATAGGAGCCGGTGGTGGCATCGGCCAACTCCTCTCCGAAGGCAGCGGACCTCCAGAAGTCTTCCACTGCTCTGATTGCCACTTCCTCGGCGGTGGCGGCCCTCTCTTCGGAGGCTTCAGCCTTCCTCTCAGCTGCCACAACCCTTTCTTCAGCTGCTGCGGCCCTCCCTTCAGCAGCCTCAGCCCTCTTCTCGGTTGTCGTGACCGCGGCCTCGCTCTCAGTCGCTCGGGCCCCCGCCAGTCGAGCGGACTCCTCAGCACCAGTGGCCCATTGCTCTGCCGACTGCACCTCAAAGCTGAGGGAGTCGATCCATGAATCCCGGGCGCGAATAGTCGCCCTGGCGGTTTCTAGCATATCGCCGGTAGCTCGGGCGCTCTCTTGCTCCGTCGCCGCTCGGCGTCTGAGCTCCTCTACCTCTGTGGCCCTCTCTTCCTGCTCAGCCAGGGCCGCCTCCAACAGACGCCTGGTCTCCTCCAGTTCAGCTTGGCCAGCATGGGCCGCCTCCAGCCCCGCCTCGGCCACCTTGGCATGGGTCTTTGCCTTGCCAAGCTCCGACTGGGTCTGGCGGAGATGGTCATCACTTTGGTGAAGGACCTCCCTCATGGAGGCAAGTGAGTTAGTGGCATGCATAGATGATCCCTGTCAGGAGAGCCCCAAAGTGTGAACCCAAGGAATAAGGGAATGTGAGCTTACCCACGAAGGCCTCTCGGAAGAAGGACGTGGCCCCCTAATGATGGAGTTCCCCCTGGAACTCAGGCAGGCAGACCTGTGCCATTAACCTCTCCGCCCTTCGACCCTGGTTCATGAGAGAAGGCCGAGAGGGGATCGCCTCGGTTCCACCTCCGATCCGAGCCTATGCTGAGGTCACAATCACTACATCCAGGGCCGGGGTCACCTCCTCTGTCGGCAGCTCCTCGAGCCCTGGCCACCCGTCCTCTCGTTCGCCCATCGATGGGCCTACCCCCGAGGACGGCCCGACCCCCGGGTCGGCCTGCTCCATGCTCGGCGGGGCTGATTCAGCTGCAGCCCTCCGCGCCTCGGGAGGCGAGTCGGCGGTCAGGTCCACAGCTATGGCAGTAGGTCGGATCTCCTGAGGCTGGGAGGTTGCAAGAGCCAGCTGCGTAGACCGAGCTGGAGGTCGGGTCAGGGACCGAGACCGAGGCCGCTGCCTCGGCCCCTCGGTTTCTCTTGTAGCCCTCCTCTTCCGAGCCACTGCCCTCCTCACTACATCGTCTTGTGGCCTCATGTCTGCATGTTCATCGGGACGGTCAATCCCGTGCAAAAAAAAGGAGAGACTCGATCTTCAGCACCGCTAGGGAAGGCATTGGCCAGTCAGAGATTCTCCTCCGATAGCAGGAGCTTGAGGCTGGGGATATCGGCCGACAACAGTTGGCGAAAGGCTTCGTCATCCCTCGGCACGACGAAGTTATTCTTGTTTGGGCTGTCATCCGGATCCCCTCAACCTGGCCTCACTCCCTCGAGGTCGGCGAAGAAAAAGCGGGTCTTCCACCCCTTGACGGAGGTAAGAAGGCCCAGGCGAAGGGCTCGGCTAGGCCGAGGGTGGAACATCCACCAACCAGCCTGGTGGTGGATCAGGTAGAGTGCCCGAAAAAGGGTGACCCTAGGTTCCAAGCCCTGAAGATGACACAGCACGAGGAAGGAGGAGATAGTACGGATGGAGTTCGGAACTAGCTGAGAAGGTGTTAGCTGATACCTATCCAACAGGCTGACTACGAATGGGTGAAGGGGTAAGCGGAGGCCAGCCCTAAGGAATGCCTCGTACAAGGCAACCCTCCCGGCCGAGAAGAAATTACCCTGTCATCGGGCGTCGAGAGGAACAACCTAAGGTCGAGTGGGATATCATGCTGGACCCTAAGGTTGGCCAGTTCTTTCCCGGTGATGGTGGAGATGGATCCCTCGAGCGTCTCTTTCCTAAGCTTGGGAGGGGCAACAGCGGCTATCGGGCGGCCCCTGATGAGGGCCCCTCCAGCGGCCTGCTGCTGTGACAAGGGGACCTGGTCCGCGGTGGAGCTGGACCTGGAGGAAAGGGAAAAGGTGGAAGGAGTGGGAGAAGGCCGTAGTTGTGAGGATGCAGGACTGGCTAAGGGTGGAGCCGAGGACCATGAACCCTTCGAGGAAGACATGGAAGGACGATAGAGACACAGGGAAACTAACCTGCTCGGAGAAGACAATGAAGACGGACGGAAGCAGGAGGAACTCGGACGATAGGAAGGAGGGAGGAAGGTCCTGGCAGCGTGAGGAGTCGTTTGCAAGGCACTCTCCCCCTTTTTGAGCCGTCCCGCCCGATGCGACCTGCCACGTGTACGCCTATCAGTGGGGAGGTCGCCTCGGCGGGAGCCCAGGGAGCAAAGTACGAAGCGCTCGATCAATGACTGAGCGTGAGATGTTTGGGATCAATGATGGTGAGCGCCTTTTCGGGGGGCCCGATGGGTTTTTCCCAAATCGAGGAGGATCCTCTTTAAAGCCCAGCAGTGGAGCGAGACAAGATAGCTGCGCTACGTTGCCCCACCTTCTCGTCGTCAGAGAGCTGTCGCTTCGGTGGCCACGTGTATCAACCAGAGGCCGGCGACTCATCGGGATCTACTCCGGGGGGTATCAGTGCACCTCCTTCGCCTTGTGGAGGAGGTCCCCAACCGCCTCGGGGGCGGGGGGGGGGGGGGGGGGGGGGGGGGGGGGGTGGGGGCATCTGATATGTCTGTTCGAATCCCGTTGGAAGTGGACTTGATGGGAGGTGAACGACATTTGTGGCAAGGGCCAGATTCAGGGGGACTTGGCCAAGGGTCGCCCATCATTGGCCAGCGCCCCAGTCGGCCTCATTCTCAGTCAGCCTTGGCTAGTGCCCCAGTCGGCCTCAGCCCCGGCCGGTCCGCCTCAGCCCCAGTCGGCCTCGGCCAATCAGCCTCGGTTGGCCGGCCTCAGTCTCCAGTCGGCCTCGGCCAGTCAGTCCCAGTCGGTCGGCCTCAGACTCCAGTCAACCTTGGCCAGTCAGCCCCGGTCGGCCGGCCTCAGTCTCCAGTCGGCCTCGGCCAGTCAGCCCCGATCGGCCGGCCTCAGTCTCCAGTCGGCCTCAACCAGTCAGCCCCAGTCGATCGGCCTTATACTCCAGTCAGCCTCAGCCAGTCAGCCCCAGTCGGCCTCGGCCAGTCAGCCCCGGTCGACCTCGGTCGGTCTCAGTCGGTCGTTCTCCGTCTTAGTTCAAACCTTGAACTTTGCAGTGCCTCAACCCAGGCTCGCCCTCGAGGGCCCCACATGGCCCACCAACTGTCTGTAGCGACCACGTGGTCCACCATCCCCTGCAACAGCATGTGGTCCACTAACCGTCTGTGGCGACCACGTGATTCATGATCTCCTGCAACGGCACACGTCTGACACAACTGCTCGCCTATCACCTATAGCGCCGCGTTCCGCAGGTGGCTGATGGGGGAGACACCTCTGACATGCACAGTGTCAGTTACGATCTATCATCGTCAGCCCCGCCCTTGCCCGCTATCGGACAAGGGCACCTCGGGATCGACCACCAGCTGGAAGCGGAAAAAGGGACCTTCGAACATGTATAAAAGCTCCTACTCTCAACGAGGGTGGGGATCGGAACTCAAGTTCTCTAATCTCTATTCTCACATCTTCATATGTTCCGGAGTGACTTACTTGACCGTCGGAGGGTCCCCATCAGAGCATCCGGTCTTCGGGGACTTCTGTGCAGGGTTCTTGCTCGAGAAGGAGGATTCTCAAATCGCCCTCTCAACCCGTCACCGTTAGCCCGACGTCCAAGGAGAGTTACTAGGCGACAACAGTAGGCAAAGGATATATGATTATATTTGTGAAGATGGAATTAGATGAGATGACCTATGGTTGGTCCCTTCTATGAATGAGGTTTAATCATCAAATTAAACTCATCATTGGACATTTATGGGAGTTGTATCATGAGTGTAATTATCTTTTAGTAGGTTATTTGGTAGGGTTATATTTGATGCTAACTTGGTTTGGATAAAATGAAGAAGTACAGTTGTATAATAAAAAAAAATAGAGGTAGATTGAAAATTATGTGTAGGAAATAATAAAGAAAGGCTTATAATTTTTATACTTTACAAAAAAAATATGACTCAGAACATAACTAAATGGAGAGAAAAGATTCACATAGCTAACTTTAATTAGTTTGGGATCAAAACTTTGTTGTTGTAAGCTTTCTGTAGCACATATATGTGCTCCATTAAAAATAATGAATTTAGATAATTTTTTAAATAAAATTTCATTTGTTGTTAGATCTTGCCTAACATTTTTCAAAAAAGAAAAAAAATTGAAATAATAACTAACAATTTATTAATCGTTTCTTTTTAAAGTCATAACCTCACTTTCTATCAATGAGAAGCTTTGGTTTCATATTTTGATACATGCATTATGGGATTATAATGATTGATAATGCTTATATTCAAATTTTAATTTCTTCATGATCATTGATAATGCTCTCAAGTTTTGATATTTTTATATAAATATTAGTTTTATAAAATCTATTGTCTAATATAATCAAGTTATTGCAATTAAATCTTTGCTTATATTCCATTAGTTAGAAAATTATATAACTATTTGGTGGTCAAAATCAAATGTGGATCAATAACAAAAGAGATTACGCGTAAATCATCTCCGGGCACATCAAATATAATGTTTAATATCATTAGAAGTGTGGCTATGGCCTTATCCTATTGCAAATAGCTCTACACAAGTTGACTTTCAAATAAATTTTGCCAAAATTTTTACCAATTCCAAGCATTAGGGTCTACAGCTACACCAAGATTCCATCTTAGTTATGTGTTAGCTAACGCTGTTTGACCTCAATTGTTGAGGAATAATTTTATTAAGATTTGAATTTAAAGACTCCACCAAACCCCATTTCTATTATAAAATTTTATTATTATGAGAACAATTATAAGCTATTCCTCGATACGTTATCCCATCCTTTCCACCAGCAATGATTCTCTAAACCTGGAGAGAAGGAATTAAAAAAGAGATTGAAGTCAGACCAGTCCCTTTGGTGTCCATGCCAGGCCAACATGCTCACATGCTGCCTTAAATTTCTAGGGCTTCTTCATTTTTTTTTAAAAGAAAACTTTCAATCCTATAAATGCATACAATAGATGAATAGTCATGTATAATGAATGAATAATTATGTATACTAAAAATATAAATATATACATTGAATCAATAAATATTTAAAAATGAGAGTTATGAAATTAATTAATATGGATTAAAAATTACTTATTAAATACCTCAAATTTCTCATCCTTTGCGTTCCCCTTCTTTCTCAGTTGGTGGTTCTGGATCAAAACCTTTTGAGCTTAGGATCTCAAGTTGGTGTCATCAGGAGAGCTATTTCTATTTTTTAATTGCTTCACAACAATCCTTCTCTCATGATATATGATGTCACACGTGGCATACTATATACTATGGGAAAAAACTATAGATAACTAGCGTGCCAATATATATATTGTTGCCGCCGGGATCCGTCCTCCGACTCGGGCGCGGTCGGTCCTCAGAGAATGGGGCGCGGCGAACCTGCAAAACAGGAAGCCCTGCACACGGAAGGACGCCGGGGGTGGTCCTCCGCGGAAGGCCCTCCGACGCTCAAGTCAGTGGGGAAGGGAGTCGGCGATCAACCAGACAAATGAGGAGGTGGATCTCTCCGGGAGACCTCTCCAGGGGGGCGATCAATCGGAGGCTCCGGTAAGAACAGAGCACCGACGAGCTGCCGGAAGAGAGAGAGAGGTAACCCTGGAGCTTTTTTGGTGTGTCAAGGGTTGCGTACCTGAAGTGATCTGCCAAACTCGAGTTTATAGACTGTCACCTGGGAACTTGAGCGTCTTCTGGAAGGTACTGAGGTTGTTAAGATTCGAGGGTAGACAGAATCAGGCCGTTGTGGGGCCGTTAGAATCCACGCCTTGTCCGTTAAGGGATCGACGGCTGGGAGAGCTCCTTGATGTCTTGGGATCTGGGTGAGTAGACCTGGGGCGGTTATAGTAGGTCTTAGGCCACGTCTCAATATGATCCCCTGCTCAGGGTGCTGCTCGGGTAGACTTGAACTCTCCTGCGCCAGGTTCCGCGGAGGTGGACGTCGGGGCGTGGATTGCAAGGTAGCAGCGGGCTACGGAAGCCCGGGGGAGGCCGAGCTACGGAAGCCCGGAAGAGGCCGAGCTACGGAAGCCCAGAAGAGGCCGAGCTAGGGAAGCCCGGAAGAGGCCGAGCTACGGAAGCCCGGAAGAGGCCGAGCTAGGGAAGCCCGGAAGAGGCCGAGCTAGGGAAGCCCGGAAGAGGCCGAGCTACGGAAGCCCGGAAGAGGCCGAGCTACGGAAGCCCGGAAGAGGCCGAGCTACGGAGGCCCGGAAGAGGCCGAGCCACGGGGGCCCGGAAGAGGCCGAGCCACGGAGGCCCGGAAGAGACCGAGCCAGGGAAGCCCGGAAGGGGCCGAGCCACGGAGGCCCGGAAGAGGCCGAGCCATGGGGGCCCGGAAGGGGCCGAGCCACGGAGGCCCGGAAGAGGCCGAGCCACGGAGGCCCGGAAGAGGCCGAGCCACGGAGGCCCGGAAGAGACCGAGCTAGGGAAGCCCGGAAGGGGCCGAGTCACGGAGGCCCGGAAGAGGCCGAGCCATGGGGGCCCGGAAGGGGCCGAGCCACGGAGGCCCGGAAGAGGCCGAGCCACGGAGGCCCGGAAGAGACCGAGCCATGGAGGCCCGGAAGAGGCCGAGCCACGGAGGCCCGGAAGAAACCGAAAGGAGGGGGTCAGCCTTAGCCGTCTTGCACGGATATCAATGCAATGACGATTTTACCCCCCAACACATGCCCCCCACTCCCTAGTTCGAAGCGTAGGTTCGGGCGCAGGGAGTATAAGTTCAAGCGGTGCGCTCCGGATGGGACGTTTTGGCTTAAACAATTCGAGCAATGATGCCCTAATTAATGCGGCCAGGCCATTGTACCTTCGGAGGAAAGGCTCCTCCATTATCGACGGTTGGGATCACGCCACGCCTCGAATTTCGATCAATCGGGTGTCTCTCGAGGCGATTCCGGACGCTTTGAACGAGACGCCCCGCTCCCCAGGGCGATTTCTTAGCGGCGAAGCGAAGTGACGGCCGCCCCGTGTATATATTTGTATATCGTGCATGCGCGCTTGGCATCTTCTTGTTTTGAATCCGAGTGGTTTTGGGGCCTTTCATCTTCTCCGACGCTCATTGCCTTCGCGGGATACTTCTTTCAATGGCGATGAGCCCGGACGACGTAGCCTCCGTGGTCGCTGTTGAGGACCTGGGGAGGATTCACCAACGGTATGGTTTGCCCTTGGACATCGTCCTTCGAGTGCCGGAACCTGAAGACAGGGTTACCCGAGATTTGGAGTCCGGGGTTTTCATCTATGAAGACAGCCTGAAGGCGGGTCTTTGTTTCCCTCTTCATCCGCTAGTTAAGGAGATCATGACACACTACAATGTCAGCCCGTCGATGGTGGCTCCAAACAGTTGGCGGAATATCGTCGGATTCATTTCGATGTGCCATCAGATCCAAATCACTGCAACTCTTCCCCTTTTCCGCACCTGCTACCATTTGACTCCCGGGAGGAAGTCGGAATGGACCTCCATCGGGCCTCGGAGGTCTTTCAATGTTATTGCGGACAAGCCTTCTTCCATTAAGGGGTGGAAGAACCAGTTCGTGGTTGCGGAGGGGAATATCGGTTCTGACTTCCCTCGGCGATGGGGGGAAGTCGCAAGGGATGCGGAAACGCATCCCGCCTTATCGGCGCAGGAGGAGAGGGACCTGGATGTCCTTCGCAATGGGCAGGTCTTTTCGGCCAACGACCTGCTATCAGAGGGGGCCCTCTTCGCGGCCGGACTTAGCCCCTTGGACCCGCAAGGTGAGTCTCTTTTGCGTCGTGTATCTTTTTTGATTAGCGCGCTTGATTCTGAGCATGTGTGCTTCGACATGGCAGCCGCGAGGTCGGCATTGTCGAGCCTTTCTAAGAGGAAGAGGGGGAAGCGCCCAGGGGAAGGCAGCGGTGCGGACAGCGGTCGGCCCGTAAAAAGGGCTCACGCCTCAGCGAAGAGTCCGCCGGACGTCGGGGCGGTTACGGCAGGAACGTCGGGGGCGACGGAGCCCTAGGGAGGGAGGTTATGGTCCCCGACCCTCTCGTGCTGGAGATTTCGGACAGCTCAGATGAGGCTCCGATGGCTCGTCCGATCGCGTCCCCCTTGAAAGAGGAAACCGTGACGGGTCCGGCAGAGGGGGCGATAGTAAAGGGGCCTATTGTCCCCACGGGATTACCACCGGCTCNGCCCATTGTCCCCACGGGATTACCACCGGCTCCAGCGGAGGAGGGGGAAGAGACAGCCGCAACGGGGGAAGTTCAGAGGGAGCTCCCGCTCGGTCTATCCGCCGGGGAGTCTAGCAGCAGTGAAGTCGGACCGCCCTCGATGGGTCAAGAGGTGGTTCAAACTGAGACCTCGGGGGAGCCCGCGGAGGGGCCACAGGCGGTGGCTACTGGAGAGAGCGTACCGGTGGAGGGAGCGCAACAAAGTGAGGGTCCCACGATCGGGCCCCCTCGAAGGAGATTTTGGGGAGGCTGGCTCTTGGGCTGGCCGAGCTATCAGAAGAGGCCCAAGCCAGGGCCCTGATGGAGGAGGCTGGAGGTTGAAGGCTTCTCAGCTGGGGATCGGCCAGGCCGGTCCCTCGGACGGGACCGGTCAACCCGGCAGCTCGGAGATTAATGTTGACGAGGCGTTCTCCGCCATGATACGGTCGGTCCTGCATCCGGGTGCGGATCCGACGGCAGACGAGTTTGCTGACCGGGAGTTGATAGATGCTGCATTCGGGCAGCAAGGTGTAGCTGAGAGTATTCATCTCCTCCCCGCCATAGATAATACAACTTTGATAAAGATGAGTCGGGACTATGCTTCGAAGGTGAGTGAGTCATTTTCCCAGCGTGTCAGATGTCACCCGATTGACTCCGTTTCGCTTACTCAATTTTTGCCTTTGTAGGGGGTTTTGATTTCTCGGGCAATTGGCTGGCGCTTGAGTCTGGCGACAGGGGCCAGTGTCCAAGCTCGGAGGGTGAATGCCGAGCTCCAGTTGCGGAAAACGCCTGAGGAGTTCGCCGAGCTTATGGACAGGATGGATAGAAACTCGAAGGCGGCCAGGGTGGCACACCAGGCTGTCGTGGACGAGGTGTCCAGACTAAAGCGCAGGGTGGAGGAGCTGCAGGGACGCCTGACGGAGAGTGACGACGCATGTCGGGAGCTGGCCAAGATCAAATCAAAACACTCCGCGGAGATGGTGGCGATGCGGCGGGACCACGGCGAGAGTCTGGGCCGGTTGAGGAGAGAGGCCGATGGCGAAAGAAAACGTCTGACTAGAATGTTGGGCGAGGTGGAGGAGACACTGAAAAGGCGCGATGATGAAATCGCCGAACTGAAGGATAATGCGAAGTGGCAACAAGGAATAATAGATCGGGTGAATGGCGAGTTGTCGCAAGCTCGCGGGGAGATTGAGGCCGGGCGATCGAAGATTAGCGCCCTGCAAGAGAGGGTCGAGCTGGTCGGCGCTGATAGGACCAGGGCCCGGAGCGAAGCCGAAGGCTTAGCCAAAAGGCTGGCCAAGCGAGAGGAGGAGGTACGCTCTCATCTTACCCTCTTTGTTTTTCTACTGGCCCCTTGCGATGCCGATTGATCTCGACTTTTCCAGATGGCGAGGATGGGGTCGGAGTTTCGGGCTCTCCAAGGCGCGCTCGCGTCTGCTCGCAGCAGGAGCTCGGAGCTCGAGGCACGGGCTAGTGAGCTTGAGGGGCAAAACGCCATGTCGAAGGCTCAAGCGATCGAGGCTGAGAAACGGGCCGCTGGGGCCAACACGCAGCTCGCCATACTTAAGGGGCGGCAAGACGCTATGAGTGTAGACGCGTTCCGCCACGGGATGGAAGAGTGCAAGCAGAGGATACTCGGCGGGCACCCGGAGTGGGACCTTTCCTTTCTGAGCCTCGACGACTCCGAAGATGGCGAGTCCGAAGAAGAAGGAGAGGCAGATGCTGACGTTTCCGACGCTGAGCCGGGCGGCTCCCCTGGTCCCAGTGAAGCTGTAGCCTCCGGGGGACGGTCGCCAACCGTCACTGGAGGGGTGAAAGTATTAGAGAGGGGGGAATCTAGCCACGCGCCTGTAGATGTGGCTGAGGATACTCCCACAGCTGGTGGGGCTCCTGGCTCTTAGGGGCCGCTCTTGTATCTTGCATTTTTAGACATTTGCTTGACACGTCGTTTCAAAGGGATTTCTCGTTTTTATTTGAGTATTTCTCTGCGTGATTTCGCTGTTGAGTGGCTCATGACTCGCCGATATTCTTGGGCCACCCTTAATTCGAAATCAGGAAAAATGGGTCGGTTTGGACCGACAAATCAAAGTGGATCGGTTATGACCGACGAGCGAAATAGGTCGGTTCGAACCGACGGATAGAATAGGTCGGTTAAGGCCGACAAACAAATACGGGTCGGCTGGGGCCGAGGGATGAAGATGGATCGGCTGAGGCCGACGGACAAAGATGGGTCGGCTGGGGCCGACGGACGAAATAGGTCGGCTTGGGCCGACGGACGAAATAGGTCGGCTGGGCCGACGGGAAAATGGGTCGGCTGGGCCGACGGACGAATAGGTTTTCGCGCTCCCTGCCATTCCGTCAGCGCTCTGCCATCCCGCAGACAATTCGGTTTTTCTTTACTATAAGTGGAGACACGGCAGAGCGGGGGTATAAAGCTGTATCAGAGCTTTCCGGAAGGTGCTCCTTTCCCATGCAGGTTACCTCGTTGCGATGCGCACGCAACCGTCCACTATTGGACAGTACCCTTTCAAAGGACGATTTTCTGAGCCCGCCGATTTTCGAAGCGTCAGCGGACGATTTTCTGCATTTAATGACTGCGATCCGGGGTCAGGAAAGGATCTCCGTACGCGTCCCGGTTCAGGCGGTGGTTCGGCGCGCAGTGGGGTGCTACGCCAATTTCTGGGGACCACGTGGTAGCGTGGGACAGGTGTTTGAATCTCGGGACTTTCAGCTCTGATGGCTCGCCCCAAGTCCTTTCTGCCTATAAAAAGGGGAGAGAGGGGTTTTCATCTGGCTATCCCCAAAGTTTTCTTTCTCGCTGGAATTTTTATCATTCTCGTTTCTCTGTTACTGCGAGTGGAAGGATCGTCCCTTCTTTTTATGGGCTCCTTGCCGCCGGATAGCTGGGGCGACCGGGGAGCAGCTGAAGGATGGCTCATCCTTAGGGGACGAGTCTCGGAGATCATATGGAGAGCGCACATGGAGGGGGCAGAGATCATACGGAGAGCGCACATATGCGCTTCCGTTGTGGTCTGCGGCTCCTGCTGCGGGGGTTGCGGGTCAGGAGGCGTATGGACACCTCCGTAGCACGCGCAGACTCCCCCTCTTTCACTGGCTTAGGTTCCCGCGCCTTCTCTGAGGGGAATCCTTGCCACGGGAGGGAGAAGATGGGAGCAACCGGGTTCGGATGGTCCCCGGTTCCCCTGAGTGAGCGGCGACCGGTGGTTCGGCACTCCCTTCTAGGGAGTGGATCGGGCCTTTGGGATCCTCAGAATCAGCATCCGCGGGCCATGCCTCAGCTTGGATTTTTTAATTCATCCTGCCCAAGCGGACTTGGCCGTTTCCTGGTTTGCATGATTTCTCGACCCGGATGTTGGAACATCATAGTTCTCTAGGCCTGCCTTGGGGCAGTTGCCCGAGTCTTGTATTTGTCTTTATGCATTTCGATGTTTTTGTAACGCCTATGAGGCATTTGTAATTGATCATGATGGGCAATAAAGAGAGTTATATGTTGTTTCTCAATTCGCCTTTTCTTGTGCCGATCTCATTGCTATTTGTCGTTGTGGGGCATAAAAGTGTCCCGCTCGTCCTTAGACGAGGATTCCATGATGCCCGAACTAATTGAGGTCCGTATGCAGCGGTGCAAAGATAGTTCGGCGAAATACACTCCTTGCTTAGGTCGGGAGTCTGGTATTTTGTGCTCCGTTTTTATCGGAGCCCGGAGTATCGTGGGTCGGCTTTGGCCGAAGTTCGGGGAGTTTTCAACCCTTTTTGCCATGGTTTAAGGATTTAGTCCCTCGAGATAGTTGAGTTTCGGAGAACGTCTTACTTGGCTCTGCCAAGGTTTGAAGAATTTTGCAACTCGGCACTGCCGAGGCTTGGAGAGAATTTCGCTTGGCCATGCCAAGGTTCGGAGAATTTTGTGGCTCGGCCCTGCCGAGGTTCGAAGAATTGACAGCTCGGCCTTGCCGAGGTTCGGAGAACTAGCTCGGCCCTGCCGAGGTTCGGAGAACTGTAGCTCGGCCCTGCCGAGGTTCGGAGAACTGTAGCTCGGCCCTGCCGAGGTTCGGAGAACTGGTAGCTCGGCCCTGCCGAGGTTCGGAGAACTGGTAGCTCGGCCCTGCCGAGGTTCGGAGAACTGTAGCTCGGCCCTGCCGAGGTTCGGAGAACTGTAGCTCGGCCCTGCCGAGGTTCGGAGAACTGGTAGCTCGGAGGGAGCGAATCAGTCGCCGAACGGAATGGTCGGCGTGTTTGCCACGCTTTTACTGGCGGTGCTCTTTTCGAGGGGACAGATCGTCGATCGGGCGTCGGACTCTGTTCCCACACGTTTTTCGAGAAAGGGGGCGATTTTAAAAGGCTTGGGGAAGCGTCGAAAGCATTTATTGCAGGAGGCGGCAGATCGGGAAGATGCTCTGTTTGCATTTTCCGATCTGCCTCGGGATAGGGCGTGACTTTTCGGATTCCGTACGCATTAGAACGGCGACACATGGCAAATTTTCATAGGTCGGCGTCCGCGGTACGGCTGAACGGGATACCTCCGGCGGGTATAAATATGGCTCGGGGGGTAGGCTTTGGCTATCTTTCGGCCTGAGCTCCGAAAAAAATGGATTCTCCAGCGCGTCCCGAGTGATTCGCTCCTCGGTCAGCAACCTGTCGACTCGGGGGGAGGAGTACCTCCGTCACCGTCGATGGGCTGCTCTGCGTCAAGCCTCGCAGCCCACGAGCGGCTCGCCAGGACCGCTGAAGAGTTCGGGACGTCTCGGTTCGGGAGGCGGAAACCTCTCGTTTGGTCATGGACCGGCAAGAGGAGGAGATCCGGTGCTTCGTCAGCAGGTGGCCGACCTGACCGCTCTTGGAGGAGTGTTGGTTCGGGGGCAAGTGACCCCAGGGCCTTTGCCTGCCCTTCGCTTTTGTTTTTCCATGTTTTGTGCCTCGCAGTGGCTCCTTTTTTTAAATGAAAAATAGACTCGTTTTCAGGAATTCTTTCTTCTTTGAGAATGATTCCTTCAATACGCTCGACGGACTTGGGTGTCGGTTTGGTCCCATCGCCCTGCGTATTAATCGTAGATATTTCGAATGACGAGCTACAGAGGGGATCTCCCAAAGGTTTTCTACTGCTAGGGAGAATTTCCCAGCCCAGCCTGGGGCCCTTGGCCGGTTACGTGAGGCTTTATAGCCTCTTGGGGGAGTTCTGCCGATGGTGGCATTTTTTCGCATGCCGATGGTGGCATTTTTTCTCTCGCGTCAATGGTTTTTTACTCAACGTGCTCGTCTCAAACCGGACGAAGTTTTTCGGGTACTTTGGGGTCGTTCGGCTTTGGTCGAGGCCCATGGTTCCAGACCCTTTTGCCGGGGTTTTTAGCCCGAGTGGTTTTTACCTGGCCTTGCCATGGCTCGGTGAAACATTTCACTTGGTCCCGCCAGGTTCGGAGACTTGTTGCTCGGCCCTGCCGAGGTTCGGAGAAGTATTTTACTTGGCCCTGCCAAGGTTCGGAGATTTGTGCTCGGCCCTGCCGAGGTTCGGAGAAATGTTTTACTTGGCCCTGCCAAGGTTCGGAGATTTGTTGCTCGGCCCTGCCGAGGTTCGGAGAAATGTTTTACTTGGCCCTGCCAAGGTTCGGAGATTTGTTGCTCGGCCCTGCCGAGGTTCGGAGAAATGTTTTACTTGGCCCTGCCAAGGTTCGGAGATTTGTTGCTCGGCCCTGCCGAGGTTCGGAGAAATGTTTTACTTGGCCCTGCCAAGGTTCGGAGATTTGTTGCTCGGCCCTGCCGAGGTTCGGAGAAATGTTTTACTTGGCCCTGCCAAGGTTCGGAGATTTGTTGCTCGGCCCTGCCGAGGTTCGGAGAAATGTTTTACTTGGCCCTGCCAAGGTTCGGAGATTTGTTGCTCGGCCCTGCCGAGGTTCGGAGAAATGTTTTACTTGGCCCTGCCAAGGTTCGGAGATTTGTTGCTCGGCCCTGCCGAGGTTCGGAGAATGTTTTACTTGGCCCTGCCAAGGTTCGGAGATTTGTTGCTCGGCCCTGCCGAGGTTCGGAGAAATGTTTTACTTGGCCCTGCCAAGGTTCGGAGATTTGTTGCTCGGCCCTGCCGAGGTTCGGAGAAATGTTTTACTTGGCCCTGCCAAGGTTCGGAGATTTGTTGCTCGGCCCTGCCGAGGTTCGGAGAAATGTTTTACTTGGCCCTGCCAAGGTTCGGAGATTTGTTGCTCGGCCCTGCCGAGGTTCGGAGAAATGTTTTACTTGGCCCTGCCAAGGTTCGGAGATTTGTTGCTCGGCCCTGCCGAGGTTCGGAGAAATGTTTTACTTGGCCCTGCCAAGGTTCGGAGATTTGTTGCTCGGCCCTGCCGAGGTTCGGAGAAATGTTTTACTTGGCCCTGCCAAGGTTCGGAGATTTGTTGCTCGGCCCTGCCGAGGTTCGGAGAAATGTTTTACTTGGCCCTGCCAAGGTTCGGAGATTTGTTGCTCGGCCCTGCCGAGGTTCGGAGAAATGTTTTACTTGGCCCTGCCAAGGTTCGGAGATTTTCCTGTTCAAGCAGATAGCTCGGTCGTGCCGAGGATTGATAAGCAGCATCTATTTCCATTTACGATTTATGGCAATATGGGATATAATCGATTCACAGAAAATAGACAACTGGCGGGGCGTAAAGGACATACCCTATTGATAGTATTTGCGGAGGTTGTCCGAGTTCCACGTTCGGGGGACGGATTTCCCTTCGAGGTCCTGCAGCTGTAGGTTCCTGGCCCAATGACCTCCGTGACTTGGTACGGGCCTTCCCAGTTCGGCGCCAGCTTTCCTTGCTCCAGCGGTTTGGATACAGAGGCTTTCCGGAGGACAAGGTCGCCAGGAAGGAAAGTCTTCCCCTTAACTCTGGAGGCATGGTACCGAGCCACCCTCTGTTGATAGGCGGCCGTCCTGATTCGGGCCTTCTCTCTGACTTCCTCCACCAAGTCGAGGTTGGTGCGGAGTTGCTCGTTGCTGGCTTCTTCCGAGTAACTCTCCACCCGCAAAGATGGGAGGCCCACTTCCACAGGGATGACGGCCTCCGTACCGAAAGCCATTCGGAATGGGGTCTCGCCCGTTGGGATTCTCGGAGTGGTGCGATAGGCCCACAAGACATGGTGCAGCTCATCTGCCCACCTGCCTTGGGCTCTAGAGAGGCGAGCTTTGATTCCTTGGAGGAGAGTCCTGTTGGTTACCTCGGCCGCTCCGTTGGCTTGTGGGTGTCCGACCGAAGTAAGGTGGTGACGAATTCCATGCTCTTCGCAGAATTGGCGGAATTTGGAATTGTCGAACTGCTTGCCGTTATCGGTGATTATGGTGTGGGGGAGGCCGAACCGGCAGATGATGGACCTCCACACAAAGTCTCTGGCCCGGGCTTCGGTGATTTGGGCAACGGCTTCCGCTTCAACCCATTTGGTGAAGTAGTCAATGGCGACAAATAAGAATTTTCGCTGTCCCGTCGCCAACGGGAATGGGCCGAGGATGTCCATCCCCCATTTGGCAAAGGGCCAAGCGGAGGATATGGAAACTAGCTCGGCGGAGGGGAGCCTCTGGATGCTCGAATGCCTCTGGCAGGCGTCACAGGCTCGGACTAGATCGTCCGCATCTTTCTGCATGGTCGGCCAATAATAGCCTTGCCGTAGCACTTTGTGACACAGGGACCGGCCTCCCAGATGGTTGCCGCAGATCCCTTCATGTACCTCCCGTAGAGCGTAGTCCGCCTCGGATGGGCGGAGGCATCTGAGCAGCGGCATGGAGAAAGACCGCTTGTAAAGCTGGCTGTCGATCAATACATAGTGGGTCGCCTGCAGCTTCAATTTCCTGGCCTCCCTTCGGTCGGACGGGAGCGACCCTTCTTTAAGATAGCTGAGGATAGGGTCGAACCAGGATGGTTCGGTCTCGATTTGCATCACCCGGTCAGCTTCCATGATACTCGGCTTCTCCAGAGTCTCCAGATGGAATTTTTGTTCAGCATCCATTGTCTCCGTGGTTGCCAATCGGGAGAGTAGGTCGGCACGGGCGTTTTCCGATCTAGGAATTTGAATGATTTCAAACTCTGAAAAGTGAGGAAGTAGGCGCGCACCTCTTGGAGATACCGAACCATATTGGGTTCTCGGGCTTCAAACTCCCCTCGCACATGGCCGGCCACCAGCTGAGAGTCGGTGAAGGCGCTAATCTTTTCCACCTTCAGGTTGCGGGCGATCCGGAGACCGGCTAACAGGGCCTCATACTCGGCTTCGTTGTTGGAGGCCGGGAAGGAGAATCGGACGCCATATTCGAAGATCATCCCCTCCGGGCTGGTGAGAACCAAACCCGCACCGGAACGATGGGCGTTGGACGACCCATCGACGTGAAGGAGCCACCGAGCTTCAGGTTTTGGTCCTTCGGGACTTTTTGGGGTAGAGCCGTCTTCCGGGATGGTGCACTCAAGGAGGAAGTCGGCCAGCACTTGAGCTTTGATGGCCGGGCGAGGTTGAAATTGTATGTCGTGCTCGCTTAGTTCGACGGCCCATTTGGTCATCCTCCCCGATGTTTCTGGACGGTGGACCACCGCTTTGATGGGTTGATCGGTCAGGACCGTCACTGAATGTGCTTGGAAATATGGTCGCAGCTTCCGGACCGAGGTAATCAAGGCAAGCACTATTTTCTCGATCCTGGTGTACCTCGTCTCCGCGTCGCGGAGCAGCCTACTCACATAGTAGATCGGTCTTTGGATCTTGCCTTCTTGCTTGACCAGTACCGAACAAACTGCTCCCTCGGAAACGGCCAGATACAGAAACAGAGTCTCCCCGGGACCGGACTACTAAGAAGTGGAGGCGAGCCGAGGTACTTCTTGAGATCTTGAAATGATTTCTGGCATTCAGGAGTCCATTGGAAATTCTTGGCCGATCGGAGGGTTTTGAAGAAGGGGAGGCACCTCTCGGCTGACCGAGCTACGAAGCGGTTAAGGGCCGCTATTCTCCCGGTTAGGCGCTGGACATCTTTAATGGACGCTGGGGGCGCCATTTGTTGGAGAGCTTGATCTTCTGAGGGTTAGCCTCAATGCCGCGCTGGGAGACCATGAATCCGAGGAACTTCCCAGAATTGACGCCGAAGGCGCACTTGGTTGGGTTGAGCTTCATTCCATACTTGCGCAGCGTGGCAAAGCTCTCCGCGAGGTCCTCAACATGCCGCAGCGCTTCCTTGCTTTTGACCAGCATATCATCCACATACACCTCCATGTTCCGGCCGATTTGCTCCTTGAACACCTTGTTGACCAGGCGCTGGTAGGTCGCTCCTGCATTTTTAAGACCGAAAGGCATAACTCGGTAACAGTAGGTACCTCGGTCGGTTATGAAGGCTGTCTTTTCTTCATCCTCGGGGGCCATCCGGATCTGATTGTAGCCCGAATAGGCATCCATGAATGACAGCATTTGGTGGCCCGAGGTGGCATCCACAAGCTGGTCGATCCGAGGGAGAGGGAAGCTGTCCTTCGGGCATGCCTTGTTGAGATCGGTGAAGTCGATGCAGATCCTCCATTTGCCATTCGACTTCTTCACCATGACGACGTTTGACAGCCAACTGGGGTAGTTTACCTCTCGGACAAAGTTGGCTTTGATGAGTTTGTCGACCTCTCTTCAATGGCCTTTTGCCGCTCTGGGGCGAAGCTTCTCTTTTTCTGCTTAACAGGCCTGTGCATCTCGTCCACATTGAGACGATGGACGAGGACTTCGGGGCTAATTCCTGGCATGTCGGAGGCGGTCCAGGCGAAGATGTCCGCGTTGCTTTGGAGGAATCTGATTAGCTCGCGACGAGGCTCTCCCTCAAGCAGCGACCCGATCTTTGTGGTTCGGTCGGGCCGAGCTACGTCCAGCGGTACTTCTTCCAGCTCTTCCACCGGTTCTCCCCGTTGCTCGGCGAAATCCTCGCGGGCGTCTAGCCCGTCAACCTCGGGAATTCTGGACTGAAGGCTCGTGACAAAACATTGCCGAGCCATGGCTTGACTTCCCCGAACTACTCCAACTCCTTGCTCGGTGGGGAACTTCATCGACAGATGCGGGATAGAAACAACCGCCTTAAGAGACATCAAGCCGGGCCTGCCGAATATGGCATTATACGGGGACCTGAGGTCGGTCACTAGGAAGTCGGCTTGTACAACGGTTACAAAGGGCCAGGTTCCTGCGCGGACCGTCAGGGTGACAATTCCTTCTGGGATGATGACGTCGCCGGTGAATCCCATCAAGGTGGAATCCACGGCTCGAAGGTTTTCCATGAGCAATTTCATCCTGGCAAACACATCGAGGTACAAAACGTTCACCGAGCTTCCACTATCAACCAGGATTCGGCTTACATCATAATTGTTCAAATTTAGGGAGACAACAAGTGCGTCCTCATGGGGAAGCTGTATCCCAAGAAGATCATCATCAGAAAAGGAGAGCTCGCCCGTGCGCGCCTTCTTTGGCACCGGTGCATCACCATTGCCCCCGGAGCCCGATCCGCCGGCCTCTTCAATCATGTTGATGCGGCCAACCACTGGCGGATTTGGAGGAGGAGGGAGTTGTGGGAGCTCAGGCTGGCGATCACCTCCCTGCTGCTGTGGCTCGGGTGCCCTTCTGAATTGGTCCAACCGTCCCCGCCGAATCAGTCTTTCGATCTCGTTCTTCAGCTGCCAGCATTCTTCAGTGTCATGGCCGTGCTCCCTATGGTAGCGGCAGTACTTGGCGGGATCTCTCCGGGTTGGGTTCCCTCGGAGAGGCACTGGTCGGGGAAGCTGGCGCTCTATTTCCATGAGGATTTGTGCCCGGGGCACAGTCAACGGAGTGTAGCGATCGAATCGCCTAGGGGGACTCCGGGAGCGATTCCTTGGCGGCGGCGGAGGGACTCTTTGGCGGCGAGGCGGGCTTGGCCGACGGACAGGGTGATGTCTGTCGGGAACTTTGGGCTCTTGCCTCTTCTTCGTCTGCTCAGCGCGGGCCATTCTCCGCGACTCCTCGACCCGAGCGTATTTGTCCGCAAGGGCCATCATATCAGACAGACACGGGGGGTAGCTGACTTCCATTGCCAAATAGAAGTCGCTCTCCTTCGAAACTCCCCCCGCTAGGGCGGACATGGCCACCTCATGATTAAGGTGGTCCACCTCCAACATGGCCTTGTTGAAACGGCCAAGATAATTTCTCAAGGACTCCCCCTCTCTTTGCTTGACTTCGGAGAGGGAGTCGGATCTCCGTCGGTGGCGGCGGCTGCTGACGAACTGGCCAATGAAAAGGTGGCTCAGCTCATCAAACGAATCGATGGAACCTGGTTTCAGGGCGTTGAACCAGGTTCGGGCGGATCCTCTGAGTGTGGATGGGAAGGCCCGGCAGAGGATCGCATCAGATGCTCCATGGAACATCATTATTGACCGGAAGCTGCTGAGATGGTCGTCCGGATCAGTGGAGCCGTGATAGGGCTCGACGGTCGGCAGCTTGACATGGGAGGGGATCACTTCCTCCATGATCCCCTTAGAGAAAGGGATGCCCTGCTCTGCCTTGGGCTGGGGCAGGTGGATCTGCTTGGCGGCGTCCAGCTCCTGACGCATTTCCTGGATCTGACGGCGGATCTCCTCCTCGCCGGCGAGAGGAGCAGCCGGGCGGGAGAACCGCAAGGACGGCGTCGAATCATGGCGAGACGTTGCCGGAGAAAGGGAGCGGGCTCGCCGAGATCTGGGAAGATCTCCATCGCAACCGGTTCGAGGGACCGGTTTGTCTCCCCTGGGGCGACGCGGGGGTCCGCTGATTCAAGCGGATCGGAGGAGGAGGTTGCCGGTGAAGAGGAAGTCGTCGTCTCTTTCCGGGGATGTGGAGCAGGAGGAGGTGCAAGACGCTCCTGGACCAGGTGGGTGAGAGCCTGGACTTGTTGGACCAGCGTAGCAAACTGGTCCTGGGTCACCGGAATGGCAGGCGGCGACGGAGTCTCGACAGGTGGGGGTTGCGGCGCTGTGGCGCCAGTCGGATCAGGCCTCTGGGAGGCGACCTGATCGGGAGCATCAGAGGTTGTTCCTCTCTTCCGGTTGGCCATCAGAGAGGTTCTTCTCCGGATCAAGATCCTTGTCTCCTTGTTTCAAGTTTTAATGGGACTTGAGGCCCTTCCTCTAGCGCCAATCTGTTGCCGCCGGGATCCGTCCTCCGACTCGGGCGCGGTCGGTCCTCAGAATGGGGCGCGGCGAACCTGCAAAACAGGAAGCCCTGCACGCGGAAGGACGCCGGGGGTGGTCCTCCGCGGAAGGCCCTCCGACGCTCAAGTCAGCGAGGAAGGAATCGGCGATCAACCAGACAAATGAGGAGGTGGATCTCTCCGGGAGACCTCTCCAGGGGGGCGATCAATCGGAGGCTCCGGTAAGAACAGAGCACCGACGAGCTGCCGGGAGAGAGAGAGAGGTAACCCTGGAGCTTTTTGGTGTGTCAAGGGTTGCGTACCTGAAGTGATCTGCCAAACTGGTTTATAGACTGTCACCTGGGAACTTGAGCGTCTTCTGGAAGGTACTGAGGTTGTTAAGATTCGAGGGTAGACAGAATCAGGCCGTTGTGGGGCCGTTAGAATCCACGCCTTGTCCGTTAAGGGATCGACGGCTGGGAGAGCTCCTGATGTCTTGGGATCTGGGTGAGTAGACCTGGGGCGGTTATAGTAGGTCTTAGGCCACGTCTCAATATGATCCCCTGCTCAGGGTGCTGCTCGGGTAGACTTGAACTCTCCTGCGCCAGGTTCCGCGGAGGTGGACGTCGGGGCGTGGATTGCAAGGTAGCAGCGGGCTATGGAAGCCCGGGGGAGCCGAGCTACGGAAGCCCGGAGGAGACCGAGCTACGGAAGCCCGGAAGAGAGCCGGAAGAGGCCGAGCTACGGAAGCCCGGAAGAGGCCGAGCTACGGAAGCCCGGAAGAGGCCGAGCTACGGAAGCCCGGAAGAGGCCGAGCTACGGAAGCCCGGAAGAGGCCGAGCTACGGAAGCCCGGGGAGGCCGAGCTACGGAGCCCGGAAGAGGCCGAGCTACGGAAGCCCGGAAGAGGCCGAGCTACGGAAGCCCGGAAGAGGCCGAGCTACGGAAGCCCGGGGAGGCCGAGCTACGGAAGCCCGGAAGAGGCCGAGCTACGGAAGCCCGGGGGAGGCCGAGCTACGGAAGCCCGGAAGAGGGGGTCAGCCTTAGTCGTCTTGCACGAATATCAATGCAATGACGATTTTACCCCCCAACAATATATATATATATACTAACACACAATAAGTTGGCTGTGATTTTTGAATTGTCTTCTAATGGTTTTCACGGTTAAAAGTCAAAAACATTGAGCACAAAATTGTCAATACACCAAATAATAAATACCCTTGCTGGGATACACTGCAAAAATTGCCCTTCATGCCTTCCGAATTTTTTAAAAATTTTCAAATTTGAGGGTGTGGAGAGAAATTTTCTCTTTGCACTCAAAAAAAAAAAAAAAAAAAATCTAAACTACCCTTCTCCCTCACCTCATCCGGCCACTCCCTCCTCCCCTCTTCCCTCTTCCTCTTCCCTTCTCCTTCTCCTTCTCCGATTTGCAGTGGCGAGCGATGGCAACAAGACAGCAGCAGTAGCAACGGCAACGACCCTCATCGATCAACTCCCCCCATTTTGGGGCACCCTCTCCTCCCACCCTTTTTAGCTGCCCTCCTCCTCTCGCTCCGCCTCCTCGCCCTCCGCCACCCCCCCTCCCCTGCCGTAACCCCAGCCCCCTCCCTCCACGCCTTCAACCCCGCTCTTGGTCGCTGGCTCCGCCTCCCCTCTCCTTCCTCCCCTTCCTCTCGCCCTCCCCCTCTCTCCTCTATATCTGGGCCGACACCTTCGCTGCCCTCTCCATCGTCGGCGACCCCAAGAACCTAAAGTTTCTTGTCCTCTGCAACCCGCTTGCTCGCTCCTACCATTTGCTTCCTCTGCTTGCTTCCTCCACTCGGCTCCATGTGATCTCGTCACGGCATCGGCCTGGCGGCGTCGCCCTTGTCCTCACCAAGCTCGTCACCAACCCTTGTTTAGGCCCTTGGTGCTGACCATTGGCTCAAGTTCTCCCTCAACCTCCCTTCCAAGTCCCCGAGCTCGATCCTGATGGGTGGTGCAATCTACACCCTTTGCAACGTGGGCATTTTACTTCTTTGGTCTGAATAGATGTTCGGCCGAACAGAAGGGTTTTATTTTGATCTCTCTAAGGTTAAACATAAAATTTTTTTTTTTTTTTTGAGGGTATAACAGTCGTAGGACAAATTTGGTATTTTATTTTTTTTAAAGCGTGGGCGTGGAGAGTAATTTTTGCGGTGTACTTAGAAGCAAGCTCACTTCCTCGCTTCGCTCTCTCAACGAGCGACGACTTTCCTGCCCGGCGCTCGATAGCATCTTGCGCGCACGCACCTCAGGCCATGGCCTCTGCGCGGCCTCCACCGGTAAAGCCCCTCGATCTGGAGATCACGGTGGTCTCCGCGAACCACCTTAAGAACGTGAACTGGCGGCACGGCGACCTCAAGCCCTACGCCGTCGCCTACCTCGACCCCGACCGCCGTGCCGCCACCAAACCCGATGACGCCGGCAACACCCGTCCTGTGTGGAACGAGCGACTCTCCCTCCCCCTCCCCCTATCCCTCCTCGACCCCCCGCTCCTCCTCACCCTCGACGTCTTCCACTCCAAACCCTCCGAGACCCCCAAGCCACTCGTTGGCACCGCCCGCTGCACCCTCAAGGACCTCCTCGGCCCCGACGCCTTCAGCGCCGCCGCATCCGGCATCGCCCTCGACGGCTCCCCCTGTCCAATCAAAACCCTAGAGCTCTGCCGCCCCTCCGGCCGCCCCCAGGGCAAGATCCGGATCAAGATCGCCATCCGGGAGCGCCCCTGCCCGCCGCCGGATCCCGCCTACCAATTCGCCCCACCTTCCGGCTATTACTACACCACCGCTCCTCCCCCTTTGACCCGGGACTACCGCGCCTATGCCCCTCCGCCTCCTCCAGTCCCTCCTTACAGCCACTCCATGCCGTCCCAGCCGTCGCCATACCCTTACGGGAACTACTCCGATCCCTACTCTGCGTACTATTCCTCCACCGCCGGGTACTACTCGGCGCCTCCGGCCCCGGCTCGGCCGTTCTACGATCGGGCATCGTCGTACAGTGGCCCGTCGGCGCCTGTGGACTACTCCTCCGGGCCTCCTCCTTATGAGCAGAAGGCCAAGGGGGGAAGACTGGGAATGGGAACGGGCCTTGCTGTTGGGGCGGTGGCTGGGGCACTGGGAGGGCTGGCGTTGGAAGAAGGGCTCAAGTATGAGGAGGAGAAGGTTGCGGAGAAGGTGGAGAGTGATCGTGCTTTGAGGGACGATTACAGCGACTATCGGGCGGAATACTGAACAGTGCGTGCTTCCTTCCTCTCTCCTTATCCTTTAATGATGATTAGGGTTTGGTTGTGGAGGAGTTAGGGATGAATAAAGATATGCCAGTTTGGTGTATGGGTTTGATTTCTCTATCTCATATGTATATAGTCTTAACCTTTGCTGAATTTGTGATCGAGGAAAGATTTATGCACTTTAGTTGATGTAAGTTTTGTATTATGACATGGGTGATCCGACATTATGTGTCTTTTAAGAGCAATGGAAAATTGTAAGAGCTTCTTTCTATCAGATTCTTGTGTCAATAGTCTTCTCATCACATCTTCTTGCTTTGTTTTTGTTTGATTATATTACCTTAAAGTAGATAAACTGATCAAACTTGGATGTTCTTTGCTTCTGCAAGTAGACCTTTGGATATTAGTTTAACATTCATTGTACATTATTGACATTTACAATGAATTTGATGTTTCAATTCAGATTACATCATCATCAGAAAGATAATCTAACTAGTGCATAAGTGCTACTAAAATTATATAAGGGATGCATGCTAGAGTGGTGATTGCCCCATAAATTGGTTATTCGTGAAAGAGCCGTGAAGGGGATAACAGGTGTGCCTTGTCTCCACATTGGATTAAGAAGAAAAAAGGTTTGGAGGGGATCAACAACTGCTAATTCGTATGGAGCCATCAAACTGGCCAACAAGAAACTAAAGTTGTATGCACTGTATGGATGGAAAGCAGTCCACTGGGATCATTCAATACAAGCAGTTGTTCTGAGACAGGTGAATTTTCACGTTTGAATCATGTTATAGCATGGTTTCTTCCTTTTTTCAAATAATTTGGGTATTTGGTATTAATTCTAGGTTGTTTTCTCAATTTTTTGCATTAGAAGTTCTCTTGACTTAATTAAAGCCATTCTGTGTAATAAAATTCCTTAGCTATGTAATCACTCCTAATATGTTTTCAGGGCTTCACAAGGCTTATTGTTTATCTTGTAGTGATAGGTGTATATGTCCTACACATGAAAAATGTCTGGCATTTATCTTTTTCTATTTCCCTTAGCTTATTTTGACTTTTCATTTTAAAAGTTACATTTTTTTATTGTTATATTTTAGGTGGATGCAAAGAAAACTGGACCAAAATAGTTGAAAGAGTAAAACATTCTGATTGAAACCAAGTCTCTGAACCACAACCACTAGGACTTTGGCTGTCTTGAAGCTTTGGTACTTGCCCTGAAGTTGTTGTTTTTCACATGTAGGCTAGCTGTTTGGGGGTTTGCATAATTAATTTAAAGAGGAAGTAATCTTCAATGGAACAGTCTGTATAATGGTTAGGATTCTTTGGAGGTCAAAAATGCATACTCAATGGGTGAAGCTAAAGAGAAATTAAATGGTCCAGGTGGTAAATTTGCTGAATCGTGACTAGAGAAGGGATCATGAATAAGCTTATTTGTCTTGCCAAAGAAGTTTAAAGTTTTAGGTTTTCTTGGAAGTGAATGAAATTGTGCTTTGACTCTAAGCATGTGAAATTTGTAAAAACATGAAGAGCTATTGATGAATTGGTAAGGTCATTTCTTGACCACTTTTCCTTGAAAGAATGGTGCTGCTTTTTTTCCCCTTTTTTTTTTTTTCTTCTTCCCTCCAAGAGAGGGAAGAATGTGTCTTGCACCCAAACTATTGTGCATACTTAAGTAGGGACAGTAGAAGAGGAAGACACTTGCAAACCATATTGTAGTTTCTTTTTCTGGTTGGATAATTTGGTTGGGCAATAGTGCTTCACTGGCTTTTTTTGGTCATTCTTATTTATGGTCATGGTGGTGGCTGCAGACCCTCACACCTCCACTTGTGTCTTCCTATATCCCTGTGACAGAGAATTGTCCTTGAGGTTTTATTTCTCTGTTTACTGCCCTACACTTTTCAGTTAGTGGAGCAGAAGCAGGTTGTCCTGAGATTTACTTGCCTTAAGGTTTCTGTATTCATATGAAGGCAAACTACAGATAAGTTGGCCTTTATATCATCCTTCAGCAGGTCAGTCTATGTTATTATTGACCCTTGTTTCTGATTCATAAACATGCCTGCTAGATGAAGCCTTGGAGATAGAATTCTGCGTACAGGGGGTTTAATATGCTCATGTGTAACAAAAGCCATAAACATATGAATACAGAGAATTGTCCTTGAGGTTTTATTTCTTTGTTTACTGCCCTACACTTTTCATTTAGTGGAGCAGAAGCAGGTCGTCCTGAGATTTACTTGCCTTAAGGTTTCTGTATTCATATGAAGGCAAACTACAGATAAGTTGGCCTTTATATCATCCTTCAGCAGGTCAGTCTATGTTATTATTGACCCTTGTTTCTGATTCATAAACATGCCTGCTAGATGAAGCCTTGGAGATAGAATTCTGCGTACAGGGGGTTTAATATGCTCATGTGTAACAAAACAAGGACTATGGATAAACATTCTAGGTCTTGCTTGATTTTTAATTTTTTTTTTATTTTAAAATCAGATTGATCATATATACATGTATATTTTATAGGAAGACACTTCTACAAAGCTTCTCGAAAGTTAGGGTTGATAAGATAATTCCTTGATTTTCTTTCCATATAATGCTGCTTATCTTGTTGGAGATAGGAATATGCATGTGGAATTAAATTTTTTTGGCATCTTCAGCATAGATTGAAGAAAGGAAGTGCATATTGGAAAGCTGTATAGTTTCCATGGTAAAGCAGCTCAAGTTTGGGCAGATTGTCATATCTAACATTCTTTGCATTACCTGCTAAACAAAAAATTTGTGGGAAAAGACCCACGAGTCATAGCTAGTACATGCTCATGTTTGTCAGAGAAAAATCAGAGACAAACCCAATGGGTCTTGCATAGAAAATGAAAAATTTGAACTTGCCTGGATGGAGGATAGCAATGGACCCAACAACCATTTATAATGCTTCTGCGGAGAAACTGATATCATTATTGACTCTTTTTATGTAGAAGAATTCTGCTTTTTTTCTTATTAGAGGGTTATATTGGTGTGGCACTCTAACTTTTGCAATTCATGTTGGGTTTTGACGGAAGAAGGGAAATGCATATGCTAATCAAATTTAGTATTGAAGAAAAGTCCATTCTGCTCAAATCATGGGATGATTACTCAAATGTTTTGCAGAAGGATATGCCCTCAAACTATTTGGAGTCTTGCTGCCGCTAAAAGTCCCCATTTCCCTGCTGATGCTAAGAGTTGCAGCTAATGAAAGTCATCAAGAGAAGCTGTTAACTTAATCTCAGCATATAGCTTAATAGAAGTTGAGATCAAAATGATATCTTATGTTTGATAAGAATCAGGTTAATTTAACATCTCATTTAACAGCTCATTTTAGACCCCTGTAGAGGTTCTTAGAGTTATGGTCCTGTCACAGGCTGATGACTGCCATCTTTAGATAATCACACGTGTCTTTGGCTAATTAGTAAGCTCAAAGTACTTCTTAAGCGGTCAGTTGATTCGATGATGGCAATAACAACAAAGCTTTAATCCCAAACAAATTGGGGTCGACTATATGAATCCTTTTTGTTTATCCAGCTTGGTTTTGAGTTATATTTTTTTATAAGATATAAAGATTTTAAATCTTTTTTATCACTCATGCCATATATTTTTGAGTCTATGTCTACCTCTTTGTCCTTCTACATGAATTAAATCTCTCCTTTGATGGAAAAAGTGATACATTTCAAGTATGGCTAGATCTTGTGCTTTTGAGGACATTGCATCATCTGTGGTAGCAGCTTGACCAATATTGTTCTGTAGTTACGTGGAAGAATTCGAAGCAGGTTCTGTGATGCCCCTCCCAATAGTCCCACATTGGGAAATTAGGAATTGGTTGAGTGGTTTATAACCGGTTAAGCAAGAAGGACAAGGCATCAATTGGATCCCTTTTTGGGCTGTGGTGACCCAAGTTGGTGTGGATCTTATCCGTCTTGCTTTCTTGTAATGAAACGGGCCCGTGGGCCCGGGTCGTTACAATATGGTATCAGAGCCATGCACCAGTCGGAAGTGCAGGAGCTAAGTGCCACACAGAGCAAAGTGCTACATCCATGGGGGATGGGAGCCACCTCTTGAACCTGTGGGGGCCACCTCTAGAATCCTGCCTGCCTGGTGGTTGTGATCAATTGCCCATAGCGACGAGGACGTCGCCTCTGTAAGGGAGGTAGATTGTGATGCCCCTCCCAATAGTCCCACATTAGGAAATTAGGAATTGGTTGAGTGGTTTATAACCGGTTAAGCAAGAAGGACAAGGCACCAATTAGATCCCTTTTTGGGTTGTGGTGGCCCAAGTTGGTGTGGACCTTGTTCGTCTTGCTTTCTTGTAACGAAACGGGCCCGTGGGCCCGGGTCGTTACAATACTAAAGCTGTCACGCCCCAGTCCCAAAATTTTGAGCTAGGATGACAATCCGCCACATGCCAGGCATGCAAGGCGTTTCGAACTTCATCACATAAATTAATATAAAGCAAAATTCACAGGGTAAAAAAAATTTATCCATTCTGGGTAAAAAAAATACCTACCTAGAACCACGAAGAGAGGCATGGTAAGTAGGCATGATAGATTAGTGTCCTATCATCTTGAATTCAGGAATCTATTAATAGATGCAAATCCTCACGAATCTTTCACTTGCTACCTTCAAAACATTTGAACATATTCATAACCAAAATCAATCCCAATGATTCACAGGGTCTACATGAACCTTAATCGTCTCAAAACTCAAGATCTTATATTCTTTCTACATAATCCATTGTGACACTACGTAGTCAACCATTTTAATAATATCAGTATCAATCATCTTCATAACTAACAAATTAGCCTTGAACATGCAATTTTAATAATGCAAATCCTCTTAGTAAAATCCAATATATATATATATATATATATTCAAATTCAGATTTAATAATTCAAAATTCAAACATCTACTAAATCAAAATATGAAATGTCACATTGTCATCAATTGCAACTTCCAACTGTTGCATAATATTCCATTTATTCATCTACCTTGTACTGCATGTCCAATTAAAGTTTTATCTACCGATATTATATAAAGGTCTAAAACTGCTACGAGTCATTTCCAACTAGTTTGACGGAGCTAAAACCTTTAAAAGCCCCTTGGCCTCCTCACTGGTCAAGGTCACCAGCCTAGAAGCCCCATTATATCATTGGTTCTGGTGCGATGGATCATTCTTAATTCCTATCAAATTCATATTTCAATTAATATCTTGTTAAACTTTAATTTCAGGCTTTTAAAGCATAATATCTAAAATTTGAAGTTATAATTGTCTCAATGTCATCCTATTATTTTACCTAAAATATCATCATGTATGTGTCCTTAATATCACAACCTCCAAGCAGGCAGGATTCTAGAGGTGGCTCCCACAGGTTCAAAAGGTGGCTCCCATCAATGTAGCACTTTGCCCTGTAGCCCCCACAGGTTCAAGAGGTGGCTTCCATCGATGTAGCACTTTGCCCTGTGTGGCACTTAGTCCCTGCACTTCCGACTGGAACCTGGCTTGATACCACTAAAGTTGTCATGCCCCAGTCCCAAAATTTTGAGCTAGGATGATAACCCGCCGCATGCCAGGCATGCAAGGTATTTCGAACTTCATCACATAAATCAATATAAAGCAAAATTCACATCCATGATTTATTACAAACCATAATTATTAGTCTTGGGCTATCTGCCCTACACACAAGCAAATCTAAACTAAATCAATAGAATAAAACTAAGTCTATTTAATAGAAGCTTCTTCCATGCCAATTATCTTCTTCATTCCTGAGGCTCTAAAAAACATTGTGAGAATTCTATGAGCTCACACTCAATAAGTAAGCCTAATATAATTTTAAAATTTCTTTTATCATGCTGTCAGCATATTCAGGTCATCAAATCAATTAATTTGATACTGAATTCAATAATAATTACTGGAATATATGCGATGTAAACACAACATTATTTTTACTGTCATTATTTTTCTGTCCCACGGTCCTACAACACACATTATGTATCACTCTTAAATATCCCCTAAGAGGAAGGGTCCTAGTACCAGTATTCTGTCATTTGTTATGTGATAATCTGTCATATGATAATGTAAGAATCTGTCATGTGATAATCTGTCATATGAGAATCTGTCATGTGAGAACCGCGGCGACACATAAAGTTTTACTGTCATTATCATAATTACATATAACATGATTTTACCAAATTAACATAATTATATTTAACTGTAAGTTCACAGTTTACAAATTAAATAATTAATAAAATTATAATACTTGACTTACTTACACAGTACGCAAATTCCAATTGATGACCCAGTTAATTGGACACCTGGAAACCTACAGCATCATTTTTCATTATTAATTTTCTAAAATCTGAATTATAAAATAATTCTTAAACTCTATCCAAACCACTTCACGGGCCCAACTTTGGCCTCAAATATCTCTCAATGTATACACCCAAATAGGGAAACAAAATTATCCCCAGAAACTATAATCAATCCTGATTCGGGCCATATATTTACTTTGTCATTCTCGGGCCGATACAGGGTCCATAACGCTACCCAAAAAGAGCTTCAGAAACGGTCCAACAGGCCCAAAGACTGGACGGCCCAAACGGCCCAAACACTCTTATCTCCCAGCTCCTCTGTTTCTTTTGAAACAAGGAGCCGAGAGCCACACCGGCGGCCAGGGCCGTCGCCACCAAATTGGAGGCGGCCCGGCCGCTGTTGGCCGAATCGAGGCCGGCCGCCGCCGCGGCCGGCCTCTCCCCCCCTCTCTCTCTCATCAATTCCTCTCTCAATCTCTCTTTCTCTCTTTCGTATCCTGCGGTTCTTCACCGTGCCGATGTCAATTCCGGCCAAATTGGCGTCGGTCCGGCCATCGTTGGCCGGACCAGAGCCGGCCGCCGCTGCGGTCGGCCTCCCTTCCTTCTCTCTTTCCCCAATTTCTTCTTTCTTCCTCTCTTTCTCTTTCATGGTCCGCATGGCTTGGATTCATGCCGGCGACATTGCCGGGCCAATCCGGGGCGGTCCGGCCACCGTCGCGGCCGGCCTCCCTCTCTCTCTCTCCCTAATCTCTCTCTCTTTCCCTCTTTCTTCCTCACGACTGTCACCGCAGCCAAGAAGCATGCCGGCGGCACGGCCGGCCACCGTGGCCGGCCGGACCTCCATCGGACGCCTGCCCGGCGCCGGTGGGGGTCTCCGACCGGAGCTCAGGCCCGGCGAGGCGACGAGCATGCCGCCGGCCCGAACCAAGGATCGGACCGGTGGTCCACCATGATCTGTTACTCTCTCTGGCTCTCTCTCTCGTCTTAGCTCTCTTCTCTCTCTCTTCCTGACTCTCTCTAATCCCTGGCATGGATAGGGGGACTTACCAGGAGCAGATGCGCGCACGATGACGATGGAAAGAGGGCGTTCGCGAATGGTGGGAAGGAGGTTTCGGTGTTCCTTTAAAGGCCATGCAGAGAATTTGGGACTCTGTTAGATATATTTGAAATTCAAATCTAGACTTCTCAAATCAAGGGATTTGGGATAACATTAGTTACGGGGAGATTTAAAATTCAAATCCCTGGAGTCTATCATCCCGAAATCCAGAGGATTACAGGTTCCATATGGACTAACTCTACTTTTGAATTCATTTTCATGTTGAAAGGTCATAATAAAACAGGTATTCCTCATTGCCGAGTAGGTTGCAATCCTAAGCATGAGAGCCTAAGGTACTTATTTTCAGAACATCCATTTATGGAAGATAAGATATATCTCACTTTTCTAATGAGTGATAAAGTACAGCCTCTTCCTTTGGACCTTATATATAGAAGATTCAAAAGTGGATATATTTTCGGATGGATCACGTTATCTTAGTGATATGGAGAGAGTCTAGTTTTCTCTCATTCACTCAACACTATGAAAACCACTTCTTTGATACAGTCTCGTTATAGGTAGGTCCTTTCATGATAGTTACCCATTCTGTAGCCGTATTGCTATCTTCATGGATAGGAACCAAGGTTCATCATACTGATCCGTCTCAGTCATACTGTACTGTAACCTAGGTTCAATTTGGTATGAAATGAATTGAGCAGTACCAATCTATACCATTCAGTTCTGAGCAATACTATAATTGAGAGTAAGAAAATATGCTGCCTTTTTGTTTTGATGCAGGATGTGTATCGTGCCGTACTAAATTGATCATGTATTAATACAGTTCTCGATAAGGTCTATTATGCTGACTATACTGTACTGATAGGGTACCAGTATGGTATTAAGTTTTGATTTGATATAAATTGAACCAATCCAAACTAACTCATACCGTCCGATGGTTAACAGTGAAAAAATAGCACCTTGTTAGTATAGGTGCATGTTGATTCATACTATACCAAACAGGAATGTACCGATACGGCTCTCAATATTGATTTTGCGAATCTTGGTTCTCGACACAAGTTTTGCAGGCATTGATAGAACAGCCTTTTAGACATCTTGACACATAATAGAATCTTCATGGGTGGGTTTCAAGTGTTGCATTTTCAGGTGTCTTCATTGTCATGCACCAAAGTCTTTCCATTTGAATGCCAACCATGGCATTTACGTTTTTCTGCTTGATGTGGCCTTATGCCCAGCTTGAGCCATTTAACATCAGATTCTAGATATCTATGTCCTGAAATGGACAGTAATAATGAATGGACCACTTAAGCAGTACCTGGAATCATTGTGATTGATAACCTTGCTTGCTCAGGACCCTGCCAAGTTTCTTGTAACCTCTTCTGGAGATTTACATTCTCCAACTCTCTGATGTTCTGGTGTTGATTTAAAGACCTTCAACACTCTAGACATTGCTGTTATAAGATACATTTATGGATTGATATATATATATTATTGCCAAAGCTTTGCTAATGAGCGTATGGATTGCAGGAGCATTTTGGTTTACATAAATCATAGGGACACTTGCACCTGAATATAAGGAGGCATGATGCTGTAGAGCTTGATTGGACCAAACTTTAGTCTTACAAGTTAATTTGTTAAGTTTGATTTTATTAAATGTAAATGAATCCCATTGCATCAGAAAATATAGTAAAGTGAAATATCTGGTGCTACATTGTGAGTTAAGTTGCACCTTGCTTGCAAAGCATGATTTCTCATCTATATCATTATAATATGGTTTATCACATGCAAATTTTTCAGCTGAAGTAATGCTAATTACCACATCTGTTTGAACTATGAATAGGATATGATTTGAATGGTGAGATTAAATATCTGTGAAGCAGTAATGATCACTTTTCTGCATGAAACATGTGGATAATACACTGGTAGGTTCAATTTGAAGGAGAGATGGAAATCAATCAAGTAGGAAGATAATATGCAGTGAAAGTGGATCTGGATACAGAAAAATACCATGGAAGATATGTGATGGCATATATATATCCACCTCATGAGTGACATGAAATTGGCTATTGTCATCAATGATAAACATTAAATAAGCCTAATTCCATTGCAGTGTGATTGATTGGAGGATTAAACATAAACTGCATCTTTATTACATATATTCTTCTTGGTGATGCTTCATAACCAAATGTTGCCAGACTTTTAAAGCAACACATTGTTGATTTGTTCACGTCTCTATTTGTTCAAAAATTAGCATTTTGCTAGTATATGGTTGTTTAAACTATCGCTTGTGGTATGTTTGCATGCTCAAGTGATACCACTTCAATCCATGTAAGCTATATCAGCAAAAAAAGTCAAGGACAATGTGCTGCCCCTACAGTACTAAAATATAGTGGTACAATCTCCATTGATGATGCTTTGGTGAATATATGTTGTTCATGTTGTTGAGATCTTTTTGATTATTAATTTTGAGGTACCAAGATGAAAGGGATCCACAAATCTAGAGATTGACCATGGAAGCATGCAAAATTGACGTGAATCCCTTGATCATATGATGTTGATAGTGTTGACATGAGGCAGTTGTCAATCAAATTTTTTCATTGATCTCAACATTTTAGTGTCTGACTGTCTGTGTTTGGAGTTGATAAGCATAATACGTAAAGTAAATAGGGCAGATAATTTGAAATAGCAAAGGCTATTTTAGAGATTTTGATGTTGAAATGATTTGGAAGTTATATTTTGCAAGGAAGTTCAAGAAGGGACCTATCATACATATTTATAGCAGGACGAAGATTACATGAGATGATTTCTCTCATGTGCTATGTAAGAACATGGTATCAACAATAGGATTATTAAACTCCCTATACGATGCTGTATTCCGATGTGTAATAGCATGTTATAGAACTGAGCTATAAACCTGTTTCAAAACTATAGAATGAGGCTGTTTCTATCAACTTTTTAGTAGTATGATTTGGCAAGCTTCTGAATTCAAGCTGCAGTTTGAGTATAAACAATTTATATTTAAATTAGAATTGCACATCCTTCACCAAATGTTGATCTTGCAACCAAGTTTGGACTTGCATCTGAGCATGACAAGTGCATGTCTGAGGACCTAACAAAAAGCTATCGGTCATCTGGTACTTGAGGAGGCATTACCTTCTGTACAGTTGATTTAAAGTTGATAAGATTTCATTTATTTTATTAATAAAGCAATTCGTCTTTTAAGTTGTACTAATGAGTTTTTGTACAGCTCTCCAAGGAAAACTCACCGGAGGAAGTGGTCTGTCTGAGCTGTGGTGATTGCTTTTCATAGATTTCCAAGTAGGGCTGCATATAGGTTGGCTTAGAATCCTGACCTGACCTGAAATCTTTTTATTATTATTATTATTTGGGTCTCGGTTTTGGACTCAAACTTAACCTATTAGATGATGGGGTCTGATGAGGTCGGTTCGGCTTATGGAAAATATTTTAAATACAATAGCTCATTCAAGTCGGGTAGGTGTCATGCACGATGAGGACCCAACCAAAAATTGGGGTTTAGTTTGGGATCTGGTTAGGTTGCATCTCTAGTTCACTACAAAAATTTAGCTATTTTTGAATGGTTAAATATATAATAATTGATACTCAAAAATAGAATCATTAAAACTTTTAATAAAACTAATACTAGCTTAAACATGAAATTTTATTCAAAAAAAAAAAAACTTTATTTTGATCCAAGAAATGGCCCTTTTAAGGTATGCTGCAGGCTGCAATTTTAAAGAATATTTTAAATATTGATATGCTTGAGAACATTGTAAATAAGAAACCAGTGATTGAGTATAATAAAGTGAGAGTAGTTGAGGGGTGGTTGGTTCGCGAATAGTTTAGGTGAGGGTTTATTTGACAAGCTCAGGGAGAGATTTAGGGAGAATGGGTTTTGTATGATTCATGCTTTCGGTTCAAGATATAGTTCAAGCTAGCATTTTCTTTTGTTCCAAATTAGATCTGAATAATATATGAACCAAGCTGGATTAGGTTGGGTTGGAATTTGCAAAATAGAATGCAACTCAATATTTAATTGGGTCTTATTTCTTGACCTCAAACCGATTTATGGGTCTTTGAAAATTGGTGGACCAGGTCAATTCCAATTGTGTTGGAAGTGGTTGGGTTCATGAATTGTCCTGACTTATTTACTGGTCTTGCTTATTTACCTCTCTATTTTCATAGGTTTTTGTACACCTTTTATAAATGGAAAATGGAATCCACTGGCAACTTCCTTTTATGTCCCTTAGCTCTTGCCTTTAGATGACAAGGAAGAGACAGAACTCGGGGCCTAATTTCATGGCAGATATCTATTTCTACATGGTATCTTCTTTCTCCCTCTCCTTTTGTGGTTTTCAGCTTACTTAGCTTCTTGATGGGAGCTGAACTGTTTGATTTGTTTTATTTTATTCATATTCATTCATTTTATGGTTGGTGTTTATTCTCAACATTTTAATGTGAAAACAGAATAGTCAAGCGTTCATTGTAATCCTTTACGATCCGAAAATCACCCTTTTGCTGATTCAAACATTGCATACGGTCCACAACTTGCACCACATACTGCTATTATTTCCAAGTAGCGCACTACATGCGGTGACTACCAACGAGGAAGAAAAAGTTGGATGTAGGGATGAATAAGCAATAGCAGTTTTAGCATGATAAAGATAAAGAAGCAACGCGCTTGGGTGGTGTTTTAGACCTTATATGCTCTCGAAAAACATATTTAGCATCCACATTACCAATGAATCCTGCATTCCTTGAACGAACGAATTTATGACATTACTGAATTGACTCTACCATCTTTTGACTGACTGCAAGGCATCTTGTATGACAGACCCTGGTGCTATCATGATGTTATTTTCATGACCAGATTGTCTCCCACCTCTCTTCTTTACCAAGGAGCTGCTGACACGTCCAGTCCAGAGCGCACTTAATCCTCATGCATCCTTTTCTAAATCAAGTGGATTTGTCCATTTGGAGCGTTGGTCATCCTAAACATTGGTGGTATGTGGATAACAATGATTTCTGTGTGTGACAAGAGAGGATGTTCAGAACACGAAGGATGCGCGCTGTGAGATGACAGGCTCGGTGGTGGATTGTAGGGCCATCCATAGTGTTGGGGCTTATTACATGGATTTACAGGCTCCTAGCCAGGTGCTGGCTGAGATATAATGATGGCTACTGCAATAGATATGTCCAACTCCACTTTGCTTAGCGGTCTTCTCCTTATGGGTTGGTTGGAATCGTTGAACCCATGCATCATCCATCATGTGAGATGCATTGACTGCAGGAGACTCGGGCCATTCAATGAATTGGGTCGCAATTCTCACAAAATACCAAGAGAATGCAAGAAAAGACCCCCTCGGAAAAGATAATTAATGTTAAGAAACCTTATCTAGTTATTGGTGGAGAGAAGGCATGCATCAGTGGTGGGATTGCTCGTCTCCCCTTCTAATAAATCATCTCCCTTTGTCAGGTTTGTCCCACACATGTTCTTGTCTGTATTCAGAGACCTAAAGGCAACATTCTGTCTATTCTGGTAATTCCATGTTCTTGTGTCTCAAATATTTTCTGTTTTTCCCAAATAACATTTGTGGCGATCGAAGTGGTGCAATGCAACCTTTTTGTGAATCCGTAGCCCTACTGGCTACTAAGCAGAAGCTTGAGTTTGAATGTTGTTTATAGGACAATATAAATTTAATGAAAAAATTGTTCTTAGTATTCGGCATATGGTGGATATCTTGAAGAAGCTGTTTAGGATGAGTGAAATAAAATTTTCATAATATTTTTTTTATTTTTTAAAATATTTTTTTATGAAATATTCATATATTTTTTTTATTAATCTTATATTTCTAAAATTAAGTATAAATAAGATTTTTTTAGAATAATCTTCTGTATTTCAAATGTAGAAATTTTATATATATGCCGATTAATTTATTTAAAAACTTGTACGAAAATGTTCCCTTTAAATGGCCCCGAATTGTTATCACTAATAAATGAAAATAATTCATTTGATGAATTGAGTTTTTTAAAAACTATTCTTCTTTTGGATTATTGTCGACCTTTTTACTAAATTATTAAAATATTCTAAGGGTAGTTGATAATAGGCCTCTCTGAACATGCTACATAGCGACCGATCCCAATTGATTTTTTCATCCTTGTTGAATTTTTTTTTTTTTGTTTAACTCTTGGCTTCTCTTACTTTCTAAATGACTATTCTATCCCTCAATATGAAAAAAAAGATATATCTACCTCCTCTCCTTTGATTCTCTATTTGTGTACATAAAATATATGTGCATATAGGAATAGACTAAGTGTATATACAATGATCTAAATATGTATAAGATTCATTTGTGTACATGATAAAAATATGTGTGTATAGGAATATGTTAAGTATTGATATAGTGATCTAAGTGTATACATGGTGAAAATGTAAGTGTGTACAAGATTCATCTTAGTGTGTACATAAGAAAAATATGTGTATATATAGAAATAGAATAAGTATGTATACAAGATTCATTTAACTGTATACATATTGAAAGCATAAGCATATACAAGATTCATCTAAGTATGCATACAATGAAAACATAAATATTTATAAGACTCATCGAAGTGTACGTATACATGATAAACACATAAGTATGTTTATAGATGGGCTAAGTATATATGGTGATATAAGTATAGGATTGATTTAAATATGCATACAATAAAAATATAAGTATATGTAAGAGTCATCTAAGCATGCATATAATAAAAATATTAGTGCATATAGAGATGAGATAAATGTATGCACAATGATATATGTGTGTACATAGGGTATATAAGTGTATACATATGATATACACTTGTACACAGAGTTTATAAGTGCACCTAGGAATAGGATAACTATGTACGCAATGATATAGCTATGTATACAGAGGTTTATAAGTGTGTACAGAAATAGAATAAGTATGGACACAGAAATATAAATGTGTACATATAGAGTTTATAAGTGTGTACAAGTATTGGATAAGCGTGCATATAGTGATATAAGTATGTACACAGAAGGTACATATAGGAATAGAGTACTATAGTATAAAGTGATATAGTATGTACATAGGAGGTTTAAAAGTATGTACAAGATCGTCTCCTTTTGATCATTGTATACAGAATAGTTTAGCTAATTAGATGGGTGAGGCCTAACATGGCCGATTGGCCCAGCATAGCCTGATTACCAAATAAATAAAATTTTAATTTCATAAATAAAATTTTAGATAAAAAAATACTTAATAGAACTTATTATCAGCAAGAAATTCCAAGCACAAGAAAAGATACCAAACTTATGATGATTTTTCTTGTTGAGCGAGGGTTACAAAGCACTCCTTTTTTAACCAGAATTACTTAGAGACTCAAACTCTTGATCTCTCTTATCATATTAAATACTTTTAAACGATAGTCCAGTCCATTAAAAACATGCAACAAGAAGGATTCCTCAATAATTGGAATATAATGCATTGAACATATTGGGAACAACAACAATGCATGTGGAACAATATCATAACGAAGGAAATGAAAAAATTGAAGAATAGAAGAGTATTTAATTAAGTTTTCCTCAAAGGGCCAAAAAAAAAAAAAAAAGGCTAAGAGCACCGGGCCGGATATTTGGATGGACGTTAGGGACAAAGGTAACATATTTTTTTTAAAAAATTTTAATCAAGTTCTAGAGGAACTATGTTGCGTTTGGTACATCCCCAGGCAAACCTAAGGAGAATTTGGGCGTGGAATCGGAAAGTTACAATGAAACAGCATAAGATTAATCTTTTGCTATCGTGCGGTCAGCGAAGGGAATAGTACCCGTTAAATGTCTCCCAATGGTGGTTCCCTATTTGTCCTGTCTAATATATATTTATTATTTTGTGGTCCTGTAGCTTCTCTCAAGCTTGGTATGCGTAGGTTTAATTATCTTTTCTAATCGCTTGAATATTCTATTCCTCTTTGTCCACTCCAGCGTAATATTTATATATTATGACGCGCGGTCTTGTACGTAGCTAGCTTCATTCAACCTCAGCTATCATGCATGTGCACGTGTAAATTTGTGAGTTGATGTGCTAGACGTCTGCAATAATTTCTCCTAATTGTATTTCCAAAAGCAGGGCACGGCATGCACGGGACATGAAAGCGAGCGTGACTAGGAATTCTCTAATTAATCAATCACCAAGGAGACAAGCTCCGATTAATTATCGTTTTGAGACGTCCACTGTCACACCTGTCATCCCCTGTGTTCCACATGTAACGTAGGATTATATAGGGACGTGCATATGTTTAATTAATTAATGTTAATGTTGAGCGTAGACGATTGACTCGAAGGTGATGGTCTTTTTCTATAATTTCTTTATTTATTTGAATGTGTCTCACTCACCTCACGGAAGATGGGGTCGATATTCGACTCTGCCAGCTGTCGTTTCTTCTCTACATGGATGAATGATGGAATTTATTATTATTATTATTATTATTATTTAACGCGCGCGTTACATGGTTGAGTCATGAATTCTGTAAATAAATATTGCCTGCAGACGGGATCAGATATATAAATGGATTAATAATCATTCATGGAAATTAATTAAGAATGGACGAGAGAGCAGCCAGCTTGCTTGTCATTACTGTGGGTTGGTGTTGCGTTACGGTCCCACCGGTTCGGCCACCTTCCCTTCCCTGGCGTCCGTAGATGGGTTTCGTTCGGTGCCGCACTCAGGGGAAAAAGAGCTACGGCAAGCGTCTAAATGCAGGGCATCCTTTGTTAGACTTAGATATGTTGGCAAGCTCGAATAGATGCCCCCTGTTGACGTGCCATCCAGATTTCGGATTTCTTTATTAGTACCAGTTATGATTGCATGCAGCAACAGAGAGAGAGAGAGAGAGAGAGGAAAAAAGAGTCCGAGCTTTTGAGTCCTTTTTTGACCCTGATCCAATCCATTGTGGTAGCGCAGTGCAGTACTGTAGTGTAGTTTAGGGTAAATATATATAGTTAGTAAGTAACAACGCTTTCTTTATTTAATTTATGCGGGCGTCCAGCCATTCACAGCCTTCGACTGACGTCTAACGTTAAGATAGTGACAACACTACATATCCTTACCGAAGAAGAAAGGTGGTAATACGACGCATAAATTGAGCCACAATTGACTTATTCTTGTCTATTAGCTAGGGAATGCATATCCGCGGGTAGGGCGGTGACATATATATATATATGCCTATCTATATATTATCTATTAACTAGCGTGCAATTAAATTATATATCGATCATGAATCACGACGGATAGCACTTCTCTCTCTCGCGGCCGGCGGATGCAAGCTGGATGGATGCCTTGAGAACGTCAATAGTCAGAGATCAGGGGCCAGACTATATATATATATATTGGGAATTTTGGACGTTGCTTCTTCATTTTAATCCAACCAATATTGTTGGCCAAGTAGATGCACTGAACCCGTGCTTCTCATGTCATGGTAAGAAAGACTAGCGTTTCTCAAATATATTGTTATTATAATATATACGCCAAAGAATTAAGCATATGAAAAAATCATAAAAAATGTTATAATTAATTAGGTTTCACTTGAAATTAAGGTTAACGTACGTTTACCTTCCTCTTAATTTGTACTTGGCCCTCTCATTAATTTCCAGCCTTTTGGTCGATCACCACAGACAGACCACTGATCACTTCGTGAATTAAGAAGGAATTAAAAAACTTGAAAATATTCTGTCCTTTTCTGCGTGATTATTTTTATATGCCACAGGTATGGAGGTCCCAGGGAAAAGCCCAAGGGCAACTGTGACGGGAAAAAAAAAAAAAAAAAATCAAGGTGCTGCTACTTAATTAACTAAAAATTAAATCATAATTAACTCAACAAATCAAGGATTATCGTCATGCTGCAGCTGATTCTCATGTAACGTTTTAATCTCATCTAATGGTCCAATTAATCTGTTAAAAAATTAAAATTATATATTTTAAAATACGTGATTTATAGATGTAGCCTCCATTGATCTATTTCTGCAAGCATATATATGCAAACGTAAGATGTGCCAGGAGAGATCTCTTTTTCATGTGTGGTTTGGGAGGTTGGTGCGTTTGGCGTGCGAAAAACACGAGTGGATAATGGAGCAGAAGAGAACAAGATAACGTAACATCACTCGTGTCTTTGAGAGATCGATGATGGTTGGACCTGGAACAGAGGAGACTAGAAGCGTCTGAATACAGACCTCCTTCGCTCCCCTTGACCTGCTCGTTCCGTAGATTTAGATACCCACCCCCCCCCCCCCCCTCCTTTATTTTTTTTAATGTATGCTTGTCTCACCTCTCTCTCTCTCTCTCTCTTGGACGAACGTGATATTGGCCCCCTTGTGCAAAACAAAAGAAAATTATGCGTTGGAAGTGCGGCACTGAGATGAGGACTGTGAATGATTGGAGCGGCAGTTCCAGCACAAAATCGAGTTGGTAATGGATTCTAAAGACGCTCAATCACTTATTCTGCATGTCGAAAATAGAATACTTTTTGAGGTTTTTTTCATCAGGTTATCTGTAGAAAAGTTTTAGGACTAAAGAGGATTCTTCGATTGGACTCTTCGACGTTCAAGTTAGTAACTGAGGTCAAGCTGAAGAGGAGCTCGAGTGAGTCCTTTTTAGTATGAGAAAGAAGGTCTCAGGAAGGAGAGATTCCGTTCTGAATGCTAAGGCAGCGATTTTGAGGATTATCGCGCATACCTATCCAGAGAGTGGATTCACCTTTTTATAGGGGTTAACATGATCACATGGGATTCCATGGAGAAGGAATGTCTGTGGGTCCTCGGAAGTTATATGAATCTGGGCTGGTTGGTGGGTCCTGTTCCATCGAAGAGGGAGAAAACGGTGGTTGGTGGGTTAAGTCCCATCAATTCGCGGGGTTGTTGGGTTGTTGGGTCTAGTCCCATCAACAACGTGGCTAGTAGTAGGTGGACCTGGCATTGTCAGGCGGCACGAGTCAAAGAGACGGTTTCTTGAACTGCTGGGGCCATGCTGGGGAGAACTGGGATACCTTGACCCTCCCGGGGGAGTTGAGGCTAAACCCGGCTGGCCAGGGGCGGCCGGGGGCCGACCTCCCCGGCCAAGAAGTGCCAGGGCGGGATAGGCCAGGAATGGCCGGGGCCGACTCAGCGGGCTTGGAGACGCCGGGGCCGAGAGGAGCTGGCCAGGAATGGCCGGGGCCGACTCGGCGGGCTTGGAGAACTCAGAGATGTCGGGGCCAAGAGGGGCCGGCCAGGAATGGCCGTGGCCCACTCGGCGGGCTTGGAGACGCCGGGGCTGAGAAGGGCCGACCAGGAAGGGTCGGGGCCGACTCGGCGGGCTTGGAGACGCCGGGGCCGACCAGGAAGGGTCGGGGCTAGCCAGCTTGGACACGCCGAGGGCCGGCTAGGAAAGTGCCGGGGCCGACTGGGAGGTGCCGGGGTCGCCTAGCTTGGAGACGTAGGGGGCCGGCTAGGAAGACGCCGGGCCGCTTGGGAAGGTGCCGGGGCCGGCCAGCTTGGAGACATAGGGGGCAGGCTAGGAAAGTGTCGGGGCTGGCTGGGAGGTGCCGGGGCCGGCTGGGAAGTGCCGGGGCCGCCTAGCTTGGAGACGTAGGGGGCTGGCTAGGAAAGTGTTGAGGCCGGCTGGGAGGTGCCAGGGCCGGCTGGGAAGTGCCGGGGCCCCCTAGCTTGGAGACGTAGGGGGCCGGGCTAGGAAAGTGCCGAGGCCGGCTGGGAGCGCCGGGGCCGGCCGGGAAGTGCCGGGGCCGCCTAGCTTGGAGACGTAGGGGGCCGGCTAGGAAAGTGCCGGGGCCGGCTGGGAGGTGCCGGGGCCGCCTAGCTTGGAGACGTAGGGGGCCGGCTAGGAAGACGTCGGGCTGCCTGGGAAGGTGTCGGGGCCAGCCAACTTGGACATGCCGGAGGCCAGCTAGGAAAGTGTCGGGGCCGGCTAGGAGGAGCCGGGGCCGGCTGGAACCGAGGTGGCCGAGCGGGGAGAGGCCGATTACCGAGGCCGAGGTGGCCGAGCGGGGCCAAGGACGAGGTGGGCCAAGCCGATGCCGAGGCTGAGGTGGGCCGTCGCGGACGCTGAGGTCGAAGTGGGCCACGGCCGATGCCAAGATCGAGGTGGGACGCGGCCAACATTGAGACCGACGCCGCTATCAAGGTGGGCCATCCAAAAATTATTGTCTTTATTTTTCATGGGGTCAACTGGCCCCATCAAATGCCCCCCACACTCCTTGAGCTTGCGTGCCCCGCATCAGCTAAGCGAAAGGAGTGTAGAACTTTTAACTTGGCATCTGCTCCTTCATGTTAACTTCAACCATGATTCCTTCTAGGTGGGGAAACCCCTTTCCTCTTGCGCTGCCTTGTATGGATATCTGCATGCCTTCTTTGGCTAGCTGAGGGCGGCTAGTAATCCTCTCCCAATGAGGAGTCTGGAAGTCTTTTCGTGGCTATCCGCCGGCTTGAGGCTGCCAAGATGAAGCCGCTGAGGCCGAGACAAAATTACCGAAGCAGAAATAGAGCCGTCGAGGCTAATTGGCCGTCAGCCGCTGATACAGAGTTGAAACTGCTGAGATAAGTTGTGGCTGTCGGAAGCCTTTTGAACCCCGGAGGGTGACCTGAGAGCTGGGAGTCATCAGGTTCCTTTTGAACCGCCTCAAGGGTGTGGGAACCGCTGCGAGGGGCAACTCGCCGGGTACAGAGCCTTTAGGGTCTTAACCACTCAGGGGGGTTTGTAAACCGCTGCGAGTGGTGTCCCGTGGGCCGAGGTGCCGGTAAGCTCCTTTTGATCCATCTTGAGGGTTTGTGTGCCATCCAAGTGACGACTCAGCCGGTTATGGAGCCTTTAGGGTCTTAACCTACTCGGGGCACCGTCGTGCCGGGGCCGAGTGGTGTCCTGTGGGCCGGCGATACCAGTGAGCTCATTTTGAACCAACTTGGGGGTTTGTGTGCCGCCCAAATGGCGACTCAGCCAGGTACGGAGCCTTTAGGGTCTTAACCGACTCGGGGGCACCGCCGTACCGGGGCCGAGTGGTGTCCCATGGGCCGCAATGCCAGTGAGCTCCTTTTGAACCATCTTGGAGGTTTGTGTGCCGCCCAAGTGGCGACTCAGCCGGGTATGGAGCCTTTAGGGTCTTAACCGACTCGGGGGCATCGTTGTGCCAAGGCCGAGTGGTGTCCCATGGGCTGCGATGCCAGTGAGCTCCTTTTGAACCAACTTGGAGGTTTGTGTGCTGCCCAAGTGGCGACTCAGCCGGGTACAGAGCCTTTAGGGTCTTAACCGACTCGGGGCATCGCTGTGCCGAGGCCGAGTGGTGTCCCATGGGCCACGATGCCAGTGAGCTCCTTTTGAACCATCTTGGGGGTTTGTGTGCCGCCCAAGTGGTGACTCAGCCGGGTACGGAGCCTTTAGGGTCTTAACCGACTCGGGGGCATCGCTGTGCCGGAGCCGAGTGGTGTCCCATGGGCCACGATGCTAGTGAGCTCCTTTGAACCATCTTGGGGTTTGTGTGCCACCCAAGTGGCGACTCAGCCGGGTATGGAGCCTTTAGGGTCTTAACCGACTCGGGGGCATCGCTATGCCGGGGCCGAGTGGTGTCCCGTGGGCCGCAATGCCAGTGAGCTCCCTTTGAACCAACTTGGGGGTTTGTGTGCCGCCCAAGTGGTGACTCAGCCGGGTACAGAGCCTTTAGGGTCTTAACCGACTCGGGGGCATCGCTGTGTCGGGGCCGAATGGTGTCCCATGGGCCGCAATGCCAGTGAGCTCCTTTTGAACCATCTGGGGGTTTGTGTGCTGCCCAAGTGGCGACTCAGCTGGGTATTGAGCCTTTAGGGTCTTAACCGACTCGGAGGCATCGCTGTGCCAAGGCCGAGTGGTGTCCCATGGGCTGTGATGCCAGTGAGCTCCTTCTGAACCAACTTGGGGGTTTGTGTGCCGCCCAAGTGGCGACTCAGCCGAGTACAGAGCCTTTAGGGTCTTAACCGACTCGGGGCATCGCTGTGCCGAGGCCGAGTGGTGTCCCGTGGGCCACGATGCCAGTGAGCTCCTTTTGAACCATCTTGGGGGTTTGTGTGCCGCCCAAGTGGTGACTCAGCCGGGTACGGAGCCTTTAGGGTCTTAACCGATCGAGGGTATCGTCGTGCCGGGGCCGAGTGGTGTCCCATGGGCCGCGATGCCGATGAGCTCCTTTTGAACCAACTTGGAGGTTTGTGTGCCGCCCAAGTGGCGACTCAGCCGGGTATGGAGCCTTTAGGGTCTTAACCGACTCGGGGGCATCGCTGTGCCGGGCCGAGTGGTGTCCCCTGGGCCACGATGCCGGTGAGCTCCTTTTGAGAGACTTGGTCCTCTAGCGCAAGGGAGAACAGGCTGCTGTGTCAGAAAGGGCCTCCTTTATTACTTCACGCTCCATGGGAATACATCATTGATAATACTGGCGGAGGTTATCCGCATTCGAGGTACGTGGAATGGGTTTCCCGTCGAGTTCCTCTAATTTGTATACCCCCCTGTGAAATGTTTTGGTAATGTGGTAGGGACCCTCCCAGGAAGTACATTACTTGGTGCCTCCCCCCCTCGGCCGTTTAGGTGCAGAAGCTGATCCCCAGGACCCATCCCGATTGTCCGCTCAGTGGGGGCATTGTCGACCGGGGCTTGGACAGGCGGGGCCCCCATGAGGGCTGGCAACGGCTGTGGTGCCTTTTGGACATATTTGCCGAGATAGCCCCGCTGGATGAGCTCCTCAATGGCCCGCCTCAAGCTGTAGCAGCTATCGGTGTCATGGCCGTAGTCCCGGTGGAACCGGCAGTAGCGGCTCTTGTCGCGGGGATGACCTTTCTTCATGGGAGGAGGACGTTGGAGATAAGGTTTCCCTCGATCTCCATCAGGATGTGGGATCGAGGGGCTAGAAGGGCGTGAGCTTACTCTCGTCGGGGACGGGGCTTCGACGCCTGTTGTAGGATCGACGAGGCGGGTCAGCTCGCCGGTGTCGGGGGGGGCCCGCTGGGCTCGGGCGAGCAGGCTTGTGACTAGAGCTTCTCGAATATTCCCAGCGGGTGAAGTCGGCCTCATTCGCACGGATGTACTTTTGAGCTCGGAGGAGGAGATCGGAATAGGAGCTTGGGGGCTTCTTATCCAGAGAGAAGGTGAAACGGGACGGGAGTAGTCCTCGCTTCAATGCCAACGTCGCCACCACGTCGTCGAGATGGTGGACCTCGAGGGCGGCGGCCTTGAACCGGGACACAAAGTCCCGCAGTGACTCTCCTCCTTTTGATGGATGGAGAAAAGACTGTCGGCCACCCTTGGGATTTGCTGGTAGGCGTCGAAGTGTGCCAGGAAGGCTTTCTCCAGCTCCCAGAAGGAGTCGATGCTGTGAGGGGGCAGGCATGAGTGCCATGCACGGGCGGCCTTCCGCAGAGTAGCGGTGAAGGCCTTGCAGAGAAGGGTGTCTGAGGCGCCCTGGACTTGCATCATTGCCTTGTAGCTCTCGAGATGATCAAGAGGATCGGTCATACCGTCGTACGGATCCACCTGGGGGAAACGAAACCTAGAGGGGACAGGCTCCTCCAATATCCGACGAGTGTAAGGAGGGCGAGTGTCGAACTCTTCCTCTGGCTGGTGATTGATTTCCTGGCGAGCTCGTCGAGCCGCCTGTTGTACTCCTCCAGGCGTTCCTCCGCCTGGCGGCGGATTGTCGGGGCCCCCCGAGACAGCTCGGAGGAAGAAGAAGAAGAAGAGGCAGAAGGAGATGGAGACGGGAGGCAGGACTTCCGCCTGGGTTCCTCTTGATGGTGCGGCTTGGGAGGAGATTTGTTAGGGCCATGGTCAGGGGACCGTAGCCGCTTGGGGGCTCGCGTCGGGGCCTCCTAGGGGAAGTCGGACGTCGGCCGGTCTCTCATCGAGGAGAACCTCCCCTCGCCGACTGTTAACTGGCGGGGGGAGCGGTCTGATGTTGGGTCGCCACAGACTGTTGTTGCTGGAGCCCGTGGACCATGGCGGTGAGATTCTGGACTTGCTGGGAAAGAATCGCCAGCCGCTCCACTGTTTAATCAACGGCCTCCGGCGGCAGGCAAGTAACTGGAGGGTTGGTAGCAGGGGGATTGGCCTCTTGCTGCTTAGTTGACGAGGGGAGGCCCGCTGAACAGCTGACGGAGGCATCCTGAACTCGCGTCACCACCATAGCTTCTCGAAGAGAAGAGGGGGAGAGAGTCTCGCCTACTGAGATGTAGTGCAGGGAGAACGTTCGCTACTTTTCTTATCCCCCTTCCTGGCACGCCAATCTGATGACGCTCAATCACCTATCCTGGACGTCGGGAACGAAATGCTTCTCCAGGCTCTTCTTCACCAGGTTACCTACAGAAAAGTCCCAGGACCGGAGAGGGTTCTCCGGTGGGACCCTCCAACGCCCAAGTTAGCAACTGAGGTCACAGCTGAAGAGGGGCTTGAGTGAGCCTTTTTTAGTATGAGAAAGGAGGTCTCAGGGAGGAGGGATTCCTTCCTGAATGCTAAGGCAGCGATTTTGGGGATTATCGCGCATACCTGTCCAAAGAGTGGATTCACCTTTTTATAGGGGTTGACATGGTCACGTGGGATTCCGTGGAGAAGGAATGTCTGCGGGTCCTTGGAAGTTGTGTGGATCTGGGCTGGTTGGTAGGTCATATTCCATCGGAGAGGGAGAAACAGCGGTTGGTGGGTTAAGTCCCATCAATCGCGGGGTTGTTGGGTTGTTGGGTCTAGTCCCATCAACATGGCCAGTAGTAGGTGGACCTGGCATTGTCAGGCGGCGCGAGTCAAAGAGGCGGTTTCTTGAACTGCTGGGGCCATGCTGGGGAGAACTGGGACACCTTAACCCTCCCGGGGAGTCGAGGCTGAACTAGGCTGGCCAGGGGCGGCCGGGGGCTGACCTCCCCGGCCAGGAAGTGCCGGGGTGGGACAGGCCAGGAATGGCCGTGGCTGACTCGGCGGGCTTGGAGACGCCGGGGCCGAGAGGGGCTGGCCAGGAATGACCGGGGCTGACTCGGCGGGCTTGGAGAACTCGGAGATGCCGAGGCCGAGAGGGGCCGGCCAGGAATGGCCGTGGCCGACTCGGCGGGCTTGGAGACGCCGAGGCCAAGAAGGGCTGACCAGGAAGGGTCGGGGCCGACTCGGCGGGCTTGGAGACGTCGGGGCCGACCAGGAAGGGTCAGGGCTAGCCAGCTTGGACACGCCGAGGGCCGGCTAGGAAAGTGCCGGGGCCGACTGGGAGGTGCCGGGGCCGCCTAGTTTGGAGACGTAGGGGGCCGGCTAGGAAGACGCCGGGCCGCTTGGGAAGGTACCGGGGCCGGCCAGCTTGGAGACGTAAGGGGCCAGCTAGGAAAGTGCCGGGGCCGGCTGGGAAGTGCTGTGGCCGCCTAGCTTGGAGACGTAGGGGACCGGCTAGGAAAGTGCCGGGGCGGCTGGGAGGTGCCGGGGCAGGCTGGGAAGTGCCGGGGCTGCCTAGCTTGGAGACGTAGGGGGCCGGCTAGGAAAGTGTCGGGGCCAGTTGGGAGCGTCGGGGCCTGCCGGGAAGTGCCGGGGCTGCCTAGCTTGGAGACGTAGGGGGCCGGCTAGGAAGACGCCAGGCCGCCTGGGAAGGTGCTGGGGCCAGCTAGCTTGGACACGCCGGGGGCCAGCTAGGAAAGTATCGGGGCCGGCTAGGAGGAGCCGGGGCCGGCTGGAGCCGAGGTGGCCGAGCGGGGCGAGTCCGATTACCGAGGCTGAGGTGGCCAAGCGGGGCCAAGGACGAGGTGGGCCAGGCCGACGCCGAGGCCGAGGTAGGCCATCGCGGACGCTGAGGTCGAAGTGGGCTGCGACCGACGCCAAGATCGAGGTGGGACGCGGCCAACGTTGAAACCGACGCCGCTGTCAAGGTGGGCCGTCCAAAAATTATTGTCTTTATTTTTCATAAGGTCAACTAGCCCCATCGGATTTTTTATTTATTATAATAATAAATAATAATAATAATAATAATAATAATAAAAGGATAGAAGAACTCATTAACAACTACTCCTATATATATATATATATATATATATATATATATATATATATATATATATATATATATATATATAAGCAACCTATGTAAACAAGAAATAATATATTATAATAAGCTCTTTTTCTTCTAGCCCAATTTATTAAGAAGTTGATTAATTTTCTTTAAATATATATATAAGCATTCAATTAATAAAATTATAAAAATGAATACTCCTCAAATATGGCTATTCACAATTGAATTAATCATTTACTCAGAAGACAATGATTATTGTATTATCTTTCAAAATAATTCTATAGGACTGAAATATGGATAAATTTAAATGCATCAATATTAGGAAATAAGCTCAAGTTGAAGCACAACTCAAGCTTGATCGATCCTTCCATACAGTCGATCAGGACAGTAGGCCCAACATGACTAATTAAGTTGTTAATTTTTCACCCTAATAAAAAGGCATTTAGATTGTGCATAATATATATATATTATCTAATGTGCCAAAGGGTATAAATTAATTAACCGCTATTAAATTTAGGAGGAGGCTGAAATTAATAATGTTAACCACCTTTTCAATCCTCATTTTCTCTGCCTTTTTATCCATGGATGACATTTTATTTTTCCTTTTTCTTTATTACCTTTTGTTTACTTTTGGCAAGATGATATTAATGCTCGATAATGACTATTAATACTCGCTAATTAGTTAGTTAGAGTGAATACTAATTAATGAATAAACTCACCTAAGAGGTTGACAAATATTTAGCATTCAAATGGAACTTTGATTCGATCAAAGTAACTTTTATCAAATTTTGGATATTATTGTCACGTTCTAATAATTATATATTACCAGAAAATGAAAATAAAAATAGAGACGTTTGCAGTTCCATCTCAATTATCTCATCGATGCTAGACAGCTAAAACATTTATTCAATGTTGTGCTTAATTAAAAGGAAGGTATCAATACGAATGGGTTTGATGCTGTGGATTAATGTACGTACGTACGTACGTAGATGGAATATGGAAGATAACATGCATATTGTTAAAATTAAAGATCGATGTTCGAATTAAATAGGTAAAATTGGAATCCATGCCATCATTTGGATTGATTGTCATATTATATTCAATCTTTATCATCCGAAGATTATTGTTTGCTATAATTTAAAAAAAAAAAATCTCTGGTCTTTTTTATTATTATTATTTTTTATTTTTGTTATGGAGTGACTAGTATTTAAATGCGACAATATATATATATATATATATGTTTGAGATCAGTACGCTGGCCTGGACATAAAATATGGGTCAAACAAGGGAGCGGATGTGAGGTTCTCCAATTAAATATAAAATATTTGCCCTCAATCCTACTCCTACTCAGGGTAGGGTAGAGTGCTGAAATGATATCCAATTAATTAAATATATGTGGCAGAAGAAGCCAGAATAGCATCGCCAGCTCCAAATGCATGAACCCGATCGACCTTCCTTCCCTATAAAAACCCACTCTCAGCACCCCCAACGAGCTCATCCCAGTCCCACACGGTAATAGATCGAGCAAGTGGCAGCTACTGATCGATCACCCCACCCCAGCAGTATAGATCGAAGATGGCTCTCTATCTTTCCTCCTCCCCCAGTCTCCCTGCCCCTGCTGCTGCTGCTCTCACCATTCTCTCCCCCTCCCCTGATATAATTCCTTGTCGTCCTCATCCTCCTCCTGCTGCTGTCACTGTACTTTCCAAGTGCAGCGTGTTCCCTGACAGCAAGTCTACTCTCGGAGAACTCAAGCTTTCCGTGTCCGACCTCCCCATGCTCTCCTGCCACTACATCCAGAAGGGCCCTCTTCTTCCCCCGGCCCCCCATCCCATTCGCTCCCCTCCTCTCCCTCCTCAAATCCACTCTCTCCCGCGCTCTTTCCCTCAATCCCGCCTTAGCTGGCCGCCTCTCCACCCTCCCCGACGGCCGCATCGTCATCTCCTGCAACGACGCCGGCGCCGAATTCTCCCACGCCGTTGCCCCCACCCTCACGCTCTCCCTCCTCCTCCCCCGCTCATCCGACGTCCCGCTGCCCGTCAAGTCCTTGTTCCCCTTCGACGGCGCCGTCAGCTACCAGGGCCATTTCCAGCCACTCGCTGCCTTCCAAGTCACCGAGCTTGGAGATGGCGCCATCTTCATCGGGTGCGTCGTCAACCACGCCATCGTCGATGGCACCTCCTTCTGGAACTTCTTCAACGTCTGGGCCGAACTCTGCCGCGGCGGAGCCCCCAAGTCGCCAGACTTCCGCCGGAACTTCTTCGGCGACTCCACTACGGTGCTCCGGTTTGAGGACAGCGCCGGCCCGCAGGTGACGTTCCCTGCGAATGCTCCGCTGCGAGAGAGAATCTTCCACTTCAGCCGGGAAGCGATCCGAGATCTCAAGTCGAGGGCCAACCGCGTCTCGACTAGCGGCGATTCGATCGCCGAGATCTACGGCAAGCAGATCCACGACCCGAAGAAGGTGAAGATGGAGGAGGAGATCTCCTCCTTCCAAGCGCTCTGCGCCCAGCTGTGGCGGTCGGTGACGCGGGCGCGGAAGCACCTCCGACCGGAGTCGGCGACTACGTTCCGGATGGCGGCGGACTGCCGTCACCGAGTGGTGCCGCGGGTGGACCCCTTGTACTTCGGCAACGCGATCCAGAGCATCCCAACGACGGCAGCAGTGGGGGAAGTGGCGGCGAGGGAGCTGCGGTGGGCAGCGGGGCTGTTGCACCGGAGCGTGGTGGCGTACGCGGACGAGGCGGTGCGGAGGGTGGTGAAGGAGTGGGAGGCGGCGCCGCGGTGCTTCCCGCTGGGGAACCCTAACGGAGCTGGGATCACGATGGGGAGCTCCCACCGATTCCCCATGTACGAGCGGAACGACTTCGGGTGGGGGCAGCCCCTGGCGGTGCGAAGCGGACGGGCGAACAAATTCGACGGCAAGATGTCGGCGTTCCCGGGGAGGGAGGGAGAAGGGAGCGTGGACCTGGAGGTCTGCCTCGCCCCCGATACCATGGCGGAGCTCCTCCAAGACGACGAGTTCATGCACTACGTCTCTGCCGAAGACTACTAGCTAGCTAATGGTTGGCCCCGAAGAAAACATATATATATATATATATATATATATATATATATATATATATATATATTAATTGATGTTGGGATGGCGGCCGCGCCCGCGCCATCGTATTCGTAGTCGTCGTACTGTTTAATTTAGTTGTAAATAAATTAAAATGGTGTCGTGTTTCTCCTCCTCTCTAGCTCTAGTGACTAGTAAGTACTGGTGTAATTTGTCTTATATTTAATAAGAAAATGAAAACCACCTGGATCCTGCCCCTCCTTTAATTTCGTAAGAATGCGGTGCTCTCCTCCGTGCTCCTCCTATAAGTTGTTTTTTTTTTAATGATGGTTGCCGCCTCAAGGTCAAGCCTCCTACCATCTGAAGACTGAAATTTCTATTTTAAAATCAAACCTCCTATATATCATCTATAATTTCTATTTTAAAATCAAATCCTTCTACCAATAAACATCAATTTTTTTAAGAGATATTTATTATACATTACTCTTATCATTTTTCTTTTCCAAGTTTATTTCTCGACCATATATATCCTCTGAGTCTACTAATGGTTTATAAAAATATTTATTTCATTAATATTTTTGAATTTATAACTAGATTAATAATTACTAATTTAGTATTTATTTTAGTTAATGCACCTTTTTTTCTGACAATTTTTATCCACTACTATTCTTACTATGATTCGATCATCTCTACTTACATATAATGATTTATATTTATTTTAAATTACTATCTTTTCATTTATATTCTCATGAGAAAGCAATATTTATTCTTCTATATGCCATTATATCCATTAGTTATATATATTTTTTCTATTTAAAGTTTTAGTATTTTAAATAAAAAATCTAATTTTTCTTTTCTTTTATATAACAGTTTCTTTATATGATGTAAAATACTTTCTAATCGTGAATGATATTACTTATGCATCATTGCAATAAGTTTATATTATAGTGCATTGCTTACCTGGTAAGCAATGACCTAACCAATTTTTATTTATTTATCACTGCAGCTCGATTGTACCCTAATAAATTGTTTAAAAATATCTTATATTAAAACATATAACAAATTAGAATTCATTTCATGGTTCCTTGTTATATTTTTATAATTAAACTCAATCCTTTTCTTTTATCTAGCAATATCAATGATCTTGATGAGGCATAATTCATTAGCTTTTGATAGGCCATTATATGGCCTTCAACGAAGCTATAGCAGATCATTACAGAACTACCTACTCAGCAGCCAGTAATCACTTAAAATAGAAACTCATACGTAGTAGATCGATGAATGGTTTGTTGTCGATCAGTAAAGACGTACATGCCTTACGTACTTTTGACTGTTATAATTAATCATCCTCCGTAATGAAAAAAATCCATGATAGTGAGGAGTACATATGGCATTAGAGATGGATCTATCATAGCCTAGTATAAGACACACAATCCAAACTAGCTACTTGTTCTCATCATGGAACATGGAAGCCAACAAGGATAAAGAGTCAATCCTAATATCACGAGCAACCTCTCTCCTATCAAACTAAACCATCAGGTCCCACCATATCAACCCATCAAGCTTATGTAAGGTTAGGCACCATCTCATGGGGGCTCTCTCATTCCTTCTCTCTGAACCCTCTTTCTTTCTTAATTCATAGCTCTTATTGTTAATTTTCTCAGCTAGCAAGAGCATAGCTATAAAGTTTGCTATTAATAATCTTCTTCTTTCTTCACTAACATAAGCATCGAAGAGTCTTTATTAGGACACCCTTGGCATCCTTCACTTTTTTTTTTCATCCTTCATAGGCCATGCACTAGAATACATCTAAAGACCCTTCATGCCAAGGCCATGCTCTCTCTCTAATTTTTGATTCATCCACCATATATGTCCCCTGCCTTTGATCTACTTCATCACCATCTCGATCTTCTAGTTCATCTCCTCAAGTTGTTGGTTTAGCATACTCTAAGATCGGCTTATTGAAAAGTTTCTAAGGCTTGAATTTGCTCCGAATTAAAAAGGCGAAGTGAACATTTGACTTGGGCACAACTGTTATAGCATGCATTCTCAGTTTGTTAGTACCAAGAATGACATACTCTTTGTCTCACTACAAATGAGAACAATTCTTCCACAAGCTCTAGTTTATCCACGAATCAATTCCTTGTAGTCAGGGCTTTAACATGCCATATAAGCATGTCGAATTAATCCTGAGCAATGATTCCCTCTAGTCGTGAGATGACTTGATTGGCTAAATTTTCACCAGAATTTGTTCCTTAAATCTCTTTTCTTTGGTAGCATGATTGATGGCTTTTCTTCCTACTCTCACAAACGGTGCTAAGATATATTGACATTTTCAAGCTTGCTTTGGGCACCAATTAATCTCTGATGGATCGGAAAAGTCCCTGAGCTTGGTTCAACACCCAAAAGATAGGAGAAGTCGGAGTAATTATGTGTGTGAGAGAGAGAAATTTCTTTTAATGCCTGCAAGTCCTTATACCTATTTAAAATTGAGTAGTTCGTCCCTGAGAGTTAAAAGAAACTCCAGTAGAATTCTACTAGAATCCAATGGCTTAAGTCCTGCTTTCATAGCATTCCTATTCTTTAGGGAGAGTAGGGTTATATTGCGGCAAGAGTGTACTTTCACTTGTCACGCGCACTTGTTTTTTATAGCACATGGGGAAGCAAGTTTTCTACCCATTTATTGGTGGTAAATTAAGCTTAGAGCAGCACCCAATCGTCGTCGAAACAGTTGATGTGAGAGGATCTGGCAGGGACATTATATTGGTTTGAAACATGCATGGTTGTAATAAACCTGCATAGCATCATCGTCATCACAGCCAATCATGTAAACATTTTTCTTATGCTTAAAATAACATTTTTTTTAAAAAAAAAAAAAATTCGTTAAGAGTAAAGTGTCTCAGGACGTCATCAAGGATATTTATTTCTTGCTAGTGTCTGTCTCTCAAGATTAAAAAGGAGGACATCATGACCCTAAATAATCCACGGTAAGCTAATTAATAATGTACAAGGTCTAGAGCCAGAAACAACAATTCTCTCATCATTATATTTGCATCATCTCAAACAATCGCTAGAAGAGCCACGTACGGCAATAATAATAAAATGTACAAGAAATGTTTGCACGTACCTTGGCAGTCACCCACACCACTCTCGTGGTACATTTTCTGATATCAACCATATTTGACTTGTGGCGACCTGAAGAACCTTCTGACCAACCACTGAATAGGCCTGAGCAGATGCGCCCTCTTCTTGCGCCAGAACCAGATGGCTGCATTGTACTGCTCGTTGCGTATCTTCCTCGTCGCTGCTCTCCAGTCATACTTCTCCATCTCTTCCCGTGCAGCCTTCCCCATGGCTTCTCTAAATTCCCCACAAGACAGCAGGCGTTCGATCTTGTTCACGCAGTCATCAAGGTCTCCGGGAGCAAATAGGAAGCTTATTTTGCCCTCCTTATCTTCTGGTATAATGTCTGGTATCCCACCAGCTCGAGCTGCGACTGCAGGAACCCCGGATGACATGGCCTCTAGCACCACTAGCCCGAGGGTCTCTGACTCTGAAGGCATCACAAAAACGTCCCCACTGGCATACGCCTGTGAAAGCTCCTCGCCTTGCAGCATCCCTGTGAACACTGCAGGCATGCCTGAGAACATCCTTTCCAGATCAGGCCTGTCCAGACAGCAATGTTAGCTACCAGTGCAAACTCAGTTTCAAAGCATTCACAAGGCGGCATTCCAATATATATGCAAGATCGGAGCACCTAAAAAACCAGGCATCCCATACAATTTTCTTCATTCCATAAGTGCAAGCAAGATATTGGTGCAACTTCGGTCATTGATTAGATTATGCACAATTGGATGGATGCCAAGAAATCTTTTGACACATTATCATGATGACAATTGAAACAGTGCCAAAAACGTGGATCGGTTCAGTGTACCAAGATCAGTCTCAATTCGGCACCAATAATACGCTATATTTTGATATGGAACAGTACGTACTGGCACAGCATACCATAGTACTTAAAAGTCATGAACACATTACCTTTTTTGCTAGTTTTCTCATACATAGCATACCCAAAACCACACCTCTCAAGCTTATTCATGACATCGGAAGGATGATCCTTCATTCCATTGTCAAAAATAATGTAAAATATCATGCTGAAGATAAAGATCTCAGCATGCAAGGGCTTCAAAAAAATAGGAGTATGTGGTTCCTGTTTTTTAAGCATTTGCAATTCATATAGGATTCTAGACGTAGCACAGAAAACTATGACACCTACATTTTGCTAAACAAAATTAAAATGGCAAAAATTGCAACAATCTCTTACCTATATGGTCCATCTCCAATAAAGGCAATTCTTGCTCCCGGCAGCCTATCCATGACCCTGCTCAAGTACACATTACAGATGAGTTGTAACCTCGTGGATGCACAAAAGAAACAAAATAAAATTCACTAAAATCGTATTCTTTAAAACAAATATAATTGCAGAGAAACAAAAAGACTATAGTGGCCACTTGATAGAGTTTTATGAAGCAAGGGCTTAGGTGGACTTGATTTTAGCCACCTCATCCTTCCAGACAGACATCATCGAGACTAGGGTGTTCTTTGCATCTAGTCAGCAATATAGCACCATATTTCCTAATTTCTAGTCTTTTTTTCCCATATTGAGTCGCTTTTGTATCAGTCAACATTTGCTAGCATAATAGTACACAAAAAAGAAGCTTAACTGACATATAAGTAGTCATCATTCAGCTCACTCTTTTTGTTAAATGAATAGATTGATTCTGAATGCCAATGAATGGACAAGAAAATACTCCAACTGGTCATGGTATTAAACATGTAGAAGACTTACCATGCCAGAAGTTGGGGGGAGTGGGAAGAACCACAAAATGAAAAGAAAATGTTTTCCTGTTCCTATGATGATTTAAAGTATCAAAAAGGAGCTCACCTTTTGAGAAAATCCAAGTTTTTTTCAACTCCTAAGCGTCCAACATGAATTATCAATGGCTTTTCAGGTTCACCATTACTGAGAAAAGAGAAACAAAGATTTTAATCTGAACCAATGGAGACATTATGAGCCTACTCACATGTGTGCATGTATGGGGGATGGGTGCATGGAATTGGAGTAGGATGGCCCAGGTACCTTAGCCTTATGCGCATTTCATGGCTGTGGAAATGGGGGTGGAAACTTTCAGAGTCAACACCTTTGTTCCAAAGGCGTATCTTATGAGCTGCAGAACAAGAAAACCATTAGCAACAAGAGGAAGAAAGGTACTCTGATACAAAATGTATGCCTGCTGACCTGCCGTAACACGAGCAGCTTGAAGATCCCTGCCAATAGCAACTGAAGGCACTAATGTAAGATCAGCAGCTCTGTGAAGGAACTCTGAAAAGGGATAACAAGAGAATTATATGAATAAATGAATCATTTGTAACACGAAACAAGATATAAAGAGCTTGCTTACTTATAATAAACCACATGGGCTTCACCAACCAGCTGAATGTGTACCTAGGAATGTATCTGTAGAACAGAAATACAAATCAAAGCTGCAGTAATGATGTTAAACATCCTAGAAATTTCTAATACAAGCAACACACTAGCAAAATATCACAACATTAATATTTTAATATATGCTCTTTTCTAACACACATGCGCTCTTTGTGGCCCATTTAGGCAAAAGACAACGAGTATTTGTGCCTGAATGGCTGCAACCACCTCAATATATGAATATTTTTTTCTGAATGAATTTGAATAGAACGCGTAAGTTATGTGATACAGGTTCAATAACTATCTAATCAGTTTAGAACAATAATAAATTAATGAAACAGAAAGACACTGATCTGTTTAACTTTCGCTGTAGTGTCAATGGAATTGATGGTCATGGAAGAGATCAAATTCCTTGGGCTGATATGAGTAGCTTTTGCCCCTCTCTGGATTTAGTTGTTCTTTCCTTTGTTATATTTGATGTATACTTGCATCTGATTCTATCTCGGTATGCATTGATATTTATTTATAAACATCCTTTCCTGCTTAATGCAGTACATTATTAATTATAAGTGAAATGACACTTGTTTATGGTATTACCATCTACTACATATGTCAGATGCACCTTCCCAAATGATAGTGAAATAGTTACATGAACCCCAAACAAATAGTGAAATAGTTGTAAGAACCTCAAAAACACACGTGGCTACACACAAAAAACACATCAGAGACCATGCCATACTCAAGCCCAGTTATGCTCATACCAGCCACCAACCTGAAAAATGTACATTGATGTCATGACTTTGTATCACTCTCAAGCTCAACTAGTTATCCTCATACCAACCATGAGCTGTAGTATCAAGGTAAGGCATTTCGTCCCATTTTAATTGTAAATTGTTAAAAATGAATTCAACAAAATACATTGCGATGAGAACTTTAAAGTCGCTACAAATGATAACATATAGATATGTTAGTTATAGAGGTTTAGAGGAGGAGAAGTTGACTCACATTGGAACATGGGTGTGATATGACATCACTATAGGGACACAAAGCAATTTAGCAATAATAAGAGCACCAAATACCTGAAATAATTTTTTTTTCAAAAAAAAAAAAAAAAAAAAAATCAGAAAGAACTAGTTTGTCATGCATGGATATGCTTTTGTAGGCTAGAAAATTACCATGACTCCAGGTGAAGATGCATGAATTACGTCTGGCTTGAACTTTGCTACCTCTGATATTATTCTAGGGCTAAGCGCCAGTGAAAGTGGTACTTTTTGGTACCATGGACAGGGAAAACTGGACAAGAATGTTGAGAACAATTACCAGAAGCAGATGAAAAATTCAGCTAACCATAACACTAATAAAGTCGAAAGAGGCTCAATAGACTAATAATTTAACATTAAGAGACAATATAGAACGTGATAGCACAAATTGTGATTGATTAATGGGCCATAATTTATGTTACCTCCATGAACCAATTAGTTTTGCTCCATGGAACTCTTGAGGAACCCCTTCATGTGTAGTCACAACAATGACCTGCTCAAAGCACCAATAAGGAAATTGTTGCAAATTTAAATTTTTTAAAGATAAAGAACTTCCCTGCCTTATCCAATCATCTAGCTTGATAAGTACTTTATTCATCTTAGACTGACTAATGCAACAGCTAGGTCTCAGTGACATGATCCAATAACACTAATACAAAGTAGTGTACAATCAATATACCTCATCTCCCATTTCACGCAAATATTTGATGAAATTCTGAAACCGGTTCTTGTATCCAGAAACATAGCTGCCAAAAGAAAGAAAAAAAAAAAAGAAAAGGAACAGTTTAGGTACTGAAAGAGTGGAACCTAATAAAGAAAAAAATCAATAACTAGCTAGTATGAAAAACAGAGGGCCAGAATTAATTGAGACAACGTGTCCTCTTCATGTTTGTATGGATAACCTGACATACTGTTATTGGGGGATGGTAACAATACAGAAAATAGATCAATTCAATGAAAGGTGAAGGACCTATGGGAGCTTTATGTGACACAATCTAACTGTATCATCTTAATTAAAGAAGGGCAGCTTTTTTTCTGATTACCAGGATGTTACCATCTAGATCTACAACCTTAAGTTACATTTATTTTTCATTTATTGTCAACTGACAAGGATAATTCCAGCAAATTTCTGGCAGCAGTTTTTTAAATGTAATTATTTGATGGGAAAAAACATATGCTCATAAACTAATTTGTTGTAGAAAGAGTTTGGTTTACAGATCAAGATGTGATTAGCTTTGGCAAGAGACAGGCTTACAAAAACCTAATAAATCAGTTGGCTACATAGTTTAAGCTCGTGCAATAACCTAATAAAATCATTCTATTCCGACTTTAATAATCGCCTAAATTGAGAAAGAAAAGGTTGTGCATCAAGCAGTCGGTCTTGAAATAAAAAAGGAGGTCTGCAAAGTGTGTGCCAGTTGATACCAAATTGAAGCAAGCCAGGCTAATTCACATCCAAACAACTCTCAAGAAAAACCGGCTAAAATGTAATTAAAAAAAAGGGAACATTTCAAGCAAGAATATCAATTCGCAAAAGAATCGCAGCCAAATCATCAATCTAATACATAAGAATTAACAGGGCAAGTACTTTTCCTACACAGCCACAGTCATGAAGCATCAAGCAATGTTTTATTTAAAGGACTAAACAAAGAAGAAAGAAAGAAATGTGAGAAAGAGACGCGAAGGGCGAAGGCTCCACAAAGAGAGCAATGCGGCGAGGCCTGGACAGGGGCGGCGCTTCCTCGACCTCCTTTTCCTCCATCTCTTCCATCGCCATCTTTCCCTATTCCTATCCGACGACGCCAAGACAAGCGCTTTCCTCCTCTTCGCTTGGCGTACGGAGAGACACCGCCTGGTTCTGGGAACCCAGGACGGAGAACAATAATGACAAGGAGGAAGAGGAGCAGAACGATGATGCGAAAGAGAGGAAGCGGGGGAGCATGGGAGGTAGGAAGAAAGATTTATTGACATATCGATTGGGGGTTTTTTTCCCGTTGAGAGGCAAAGACGCTGAGAGGGAGAGCGCCGGCGCGGGAGGAATCTGGGGGCTTTCAACCGTGGCTCTTCCAAGCATATTCTCCCGGGAGGGCGGAATCATTATAAGATCTTGGGGGCATATCCCGTCCGCTAACGCTACCTCCGCTCTTCTCTCTCTTGTTCCCCTCCAATCCAAATCGATTTCAACCGCAAGTGAGCAGCCCCCTGTCTTTGGACGCTGGTTCTTTCTTTTAATTTTTTTTCGTTTTTTCAAAAAAAAAAAAAAACCTCTCTCAAATATACAGATTTAGAGTTTTAGTTTTCAATTTTTTTTTTTTTTTTTTTGAAAAAATCCACCTCCAGTCCAACCCTTGCGTTCTTAGACTGCCTTTCTTTTTATCTTTTATCATGTCCATGAACGTGACGTTCTAATATAGTAGGAATGATGTCTTGTCATGCTAAATTTGTGAATCATGTTGCATAACTGGCCAAGATTGACATGCGACTCTCTCATTAACGCATTAGTTATTTACAAAATATTTGATAAAATAATTGCTCATCAACCATGTCATATTTTGTATGAAAATTTTATTTATTGTACCGCTATTATTCTGCAAATTCAACATTTTTATTTTGTATTTTAATAATTAAAATTATATATTGTTGCCGTCGGGATATGTCCTCCGATTCGGACGCGGTCGGTCTTCTGATCGGGCTTCCTTCTGGGCGGACCTGCACAGAAGTCCTCACACGAGAGGCGTTGGGGGTGGCCCTCCGCGAAAGACCCTCCGACGCTCAAGTCAGTGGGGATCGACGATCAACAGAAAAGAGGAGAAGGATCTCTCTAGGGAGTCCCTCCAGGGGCGGCCAATCGGAGAGCTCGCGGGAGCGCCGACGGCAGAGAAGGAGGAGGATGAGCAGTGAGAGAGAAGTGAGTGAGAGTGAGAGTAAGAGTAAGCCAGGAGCTGTGTACGGGGGCTTGTGCGCATACCTAAGAGAATCTGGGAGTATCATATTTATAGGCAATCACCTGGATCTTGAGCGCCTTCTGGAAGGTTTGAAGGTTGTTGGGATACTGAGATGATTCGAATCAAGCTGTTGTAAGGCCGGTGGGATCCGTATCTTGTTCGTTGAAGGATCGACGGCTGGAAGGGCTCTCTGATGGCCTGAGATCTGATGAGTGCGTAGGTCCTAGGCCGTTATTGTAGATCCTAAACCACTCCTCGATATAATTCTTTGTTTGGGATTCTGTTACGCTAGGCCTGGGCTCTCCCGCGTCGTGTTCCACGGAGGTGTATGTCGAGCAATGGATTGCTCGGGGGTTGCTCGGAGGGACCGAGCTATGAGTTGCTCGGGGGGACCGAGCTATGAGTTGCTCGGGGAAGCCGAGCTATGGGTTGCTCAGGGAAGCCGAGCTATGGGTTTCTCGGGGAAGCCGAGCTATGAATGGCTCGGGGAAGCCGAGCTAAGGGTTGCTCGGGAAAACCGAGCTATGGGTAGCTCGGGGGAACCAAGCTATGGGTTGCTCGGGAGAACCGAGGGGTTGCTCGGGGAAGCCGAGCTATGAATGGCTCGGGGAGCCGAGCTATGGGTTGCTCGGGAGAACCGAGCTATGGGTAGCTCGGAGGGAACCGAGCTATGGGTTGCTTGGGGAAGCCGAGCTATGAATGGCTCGGGGAAGCCGAGCTATGGGTTGCTCGGGAGAACCGAGCTATGGTAGCTCGGGGGGAACCAAGCTATGAATGGCTCGGGGAAGCCGAGCTCAGGGTTACTCGGGAGAACCGAGCTATGGGTAGCTCGGGGAAGCCGAGCTGTGGGTAGCTCAGGGGAAACCGAGCTATGAATGGCTCGGGGAAGCCAAGCTAAGGGTTGCTCGGAAAAACCGAGCTATGGGTAGCTCGGGGGAACCGAGCTATGGGTTGTTCGACCTGTTGGACCATATTAGTTAGCTCGTTCTTTATGGGCGTAATGTAGCGGGCGGGGGATGGGGCTGATCTTAGTCCCTTCGCACGGTTATCATACAATGGCGATTTTACCTATCAACACATGCCCCCCACTCCCTAGTTCGAAGTGTAGGTTCGGGCGTAGGGAGTATAGACTTAGGTGGCGCAATCCGAACGGGGGGACATGTATTTGACAGCCTACGCAATGATGCCCTAATTAATGTTGTGTGGCCGTCTTGCCTTTTCGAGGTGGATCCATCGTTCCTTAGGAGCGAAGGCAACAACTGGGGAAGCACCACGTAGGAGATCTCGATTTTCACGACGCCCGTAGTGCGGTTCCGGATGCCTTGGTTGAGACGCCTCATCTTCACCCTGAGGCGGTTTCCCTTGGGAAAAACGGAGTCGTGGCGGCGCCATCCCTATTTGAAGTGCTCTTTCGCTTTCCCTTAGAGAACTTCATCTTTCCGTTTTCACAGCGATCTTGCTCAGCGTCTCTTGCGATTGAAGACATGGTGAGTCCGAGTGATCAGGCTTCGGAGGTGACCTTGGCGGATCTGGAACGGATACGCCGCCTGTACAAGATCCCCCAGGATGTTACCTTGTTGCTCCCGACGGCTGAGGACAGGGTAACATCCGGATTGGGAGACGGAGCGTTCTGCTACGAGAAAGTTTGAGGCAGGTCTTAGGTTTCCTCTTCATCCGCTGGTGCGGGAGGTAATGAAGTTCTACAATATATGCTTCACCATGGTGGCTCCCAATAGCTGGTGCAACCTCATCGGATTCATCTCATTGTGCAGCCATGTCGGGGTAATCATGACCCTTCCGATGTTCAGGGTGTGCTACAACCTGGTCTTCGGGAGGGCCTCAGAGTGGCCTTACATCGGTCCCCGGAGGTCCTTTAAGATGATTTCGGATAACCCGTCGTCGATAAAGGAATGGAAATCACGATTCTTCATAGTCGAGGGGAATATTGGCTCGGATTTTCCTCGGGCGTGGGGACAATATACAAAGGATCCAGAAGCGCACCCGGAGTTAACCGAGCAGGAGAAAAGGGATCTGATCGTGTTATGCAACAGCCGAGTGCATCCGGCCAGTGCCCTTCTATCGGAGGATGCTCTCTTCGCGGCCGGATTGAGTCCTGCAGATCCTCGCGGTGAGTATCACTTTGTAGCCAATAGCTTACTGTGATCCATCTTTGGTTTTGTGCGAACTAATGGGTGAATCTTATTGCCTCTGTAGCCGAAAGGTCGGCGTTCGTAGATCAGATGAGGGAGGAGCTAGGTAAGCGACGCAGGAGATCCGGCTCCAGCAGCAAGCATAGGGCCGAGAAGAGGTCCCGTCCTTCCGGCTCTCGCCCTAGGGGGATGAGGGGAGATGGTGATGATCGGCGCTCTTCGTCGCCGCGGGTCGAGGTATCGAAGTTCCGACGGTGCATGATCTTTGGTGCCGGAGGAGGGTCTGTCAGGAGGCGAAGATCGGGATGCCGCCGGGGTTTCGGGGAGGCTGCTGAAATTTCCTCCCCGCCCGTTGTCATTTTGTCCGACGATGGCGAGGGAACGACGCCGGTTCGCTTGGAGACCCCCGCGGTTGGGGAGGCTCGGTCTCCCTCATTAGGGGTCGGTCTCGGAGAGGTTAGGTGGAGGTGGGAGCGGCCTCCACTTCGATCGAGGCGGGAGAAGTAGTTACAGCTGCCAAGGTTCGGCCTATGCTGCTGGTGGGAGAGCCAGCGGGGACGAAGGGGTGGCCGGACCCGCCGAATCAGCGATCGAATCTCACAGGGTGGTTTCTGGCGAAGGGCCTTCCGCCGAGGTACAGGAGGCCCCGGGGGAAGCCGAAGTTCCGGAGGAGTTTGTTGGAGGTAGGGGAATGTTCGAGGAGGCAGAAGCTGACGAGGAGGAAGAAGGAGGAGGAGGGGAGCCGTCGAGCGAAGGGGACGTTCGGGCCGGGGCTCCCCTCGCCGGAGTCGAAATGCCCGAGCCTCTCAAATGAGGGCTATGGTGGAGGAGGCTGGCCAACCGAGGGCCTCATGGGTCGGGTTCCCAAGTTGGCTCCCTGAGCGCAGACTTCACTCACGCGACCCGGAGGTGAGTGCCATGTTCTCCGCTTTGATGCGGTCCGCGTTCCAAGGGGGAGAGAGTTCCTCAACAGGAGGGAGTTATCCGGAGGACCTTGTCGAGATGGCCTTTAGATACACCGGGGCGCCGAATGAGGCTTTTCTTCTCCCCGAGATTGACGATCTTGCTCTCACGAGGATTGCTACGGATTACGTGTCTCGGGTAAGTCGTCGCACCGAAGTAGGTTTTTAGTCAGTTAGTTCGACTGTATTCCTTATATGTGCCATCCTTTTTGCAGAATGCCCTGATCATGAGGGCGCTAAAATGGCGCTTGCATCTGGCCGTTGGAGCTTGGGCTCGGGCCCACCAAGAGGTTGATCACCTCAAGGAGAGGGTGGATTCTACAGCTAAACTCTCCCGAGCCCTGGCGTCCTCCAAAGGGAGCTCGAGGAGGCTCGCAGGGTTCATGCAGTTGAGAGAGAAAGGGCCTCTCGACTCGCAACGCAGGTCAGCGAGCTTCAAGGCCTCCGCGAGCAGTCCGAGAAGCTCAGTCTGGAGCTATCTCAGGTCAAGGCGGAGCACGAGAGCAAGGTCAGTTCCATGCAGCAGTTTTTTGATAAGAGGTGGGACCAGTTGAAAGCCAGCCATGCTGAAGATAAGGGCAACTGGAGCAAGAGGCTCGAGGAGGAAGAGCATAGGTGTCGGCGGCAGCAGGACCACCTCACCCGCCTGAATAAAGAGCTCGCCGACACAAAGGATCGGCTGAAGTGGTCGGACGAACGAGCTGCCCGACTTTCTGACGAGCTCGACTACGCCCGTCAAGAAATTGGAGACACCCAGTCCCGGGTGGACGAACTAAAAGAGAGCCTTCGCCAAAATCAATCGGCTAAGTCTAGGGCTCTCAATAGGGTCCAAGTGCTGGAGGGTGAACTAGCCCGGCGGGACGAGCAGGTAGGGCGCTATTTGTTTCATCCATTTTGGTTTTTCGGCTTCCGCTTTACTTGGCTTTTTGTCTGCAGTTGAACAGGATGAGCCAGGAGTTTCAGGAGCGGCTGACGGCCTTCGGAGAGGAGGCGGCCTCGAGGCACCGAAGGATCTCCGAATTGGAGAAGCAATTGGCCGAGGCGAACGTGCGGGCCTCTTCAGCGGTGGAGGAGTACAAGAAATCCACCGAATTTGCCGAGGAACGCCGGGCGGCCTGCCGATGCATTCCGGTTCGGCGAGGAGGAGGCGGGCTAAGATTGCTCAAGCTTATCCCGACCTGGACTTGTCCTGCTTGGAACCGAGTATTTCGAGACACGCACCCCGGGGGCCGAGGAAGACGAATACAAAGAGATTTCTGATGTCCTTGAAGCTGTTCTGGGCGTCGATGCTGCTGCCGAGGTATCTCGGCGAGACACCGTCGGAAAGGGGGGGCCAAGCGACGTTCCCGCTGATGCTGCTGCAGGAGACGCCGGGTCTGATCCCAAGTCTTGACCCTTTGGGGGGCCATATGTATTTTCTGTTTCTTTTCTTTTGTAGTTTGACCGAAAATCAATAAACGGGTCAGTTGTTTTCATTGTTTGTCTTCCTTGGATGATTTCTTGTCTTAAATTTTTGTCCCAACTGCGAGCGCCGCTTGGTTGGTTTTCTGGCTCGAATTTGAAGGAACATCTTGGTCGAGGCCAAGGCATAGGGATAGCCCCGACGAAGAGTCGAGCGACAACAGCTTGGTATAAAAAAGGGGGTTGAGAGACGATTCAATTCGGCTTAAGCCGAATGACACAGTGGTTCGGCCAGGGCCGAAGAATGAAGTGGCTCGGCTAGGGCCGAGGGACGAAATTGCTCGGAAAGGGCCGAGGGATGCAGTAGCTCGGCTAGGGCCGAGGGAAAGAGCTCGGCTAGGGCCAAGGGGAAGTAGCTCGGCTAGGGCCGAGGTAGTCCGCCTTATCAGTAGCCAAACTGAGATCGTGCCTTCGACGAAAAGAGGGGAGTTTGTCCCCGAGCAGGGGGTTTGTTGAACCTTCGCTGTCACCCCTTTATTCTTTTTGGTAAAAAGAGGGTTTGGCCTTCGCATCTATTTATTACCCCTGTCAGTGCTTTGTCTTTTCCAAGGTAGGTCGATTTTCGTTTCACCGAAGTAGGTGTACGGCTCTGCAGCCAGCAAAAGGTCGCCCAGCACTTTTCGACGAACCTTTGCTGTGTCGATCTTTTCCAACGCAGGTCGCTTTGGTGTGGTGTAAGTGCTTATTTGCCATTGGATATCGTTTTCGCGGGACGATCCCCCAGATCCGCCAGTATCTGCAAGATCGGCGGAGTTTCTGCATTTAAAGCTCGTGATCCGGGATCAGAGATAATCTTTTGGCATGCGTCATGGCTCGGGCGACGCGCTTGGCGCGCATTGGGGGCGCTGTTTTCATTTCAGGAGGCCACGTGGTGGCGTGGGTTTGGCGTTTTGAATCTTGGGGCTTCTGTTCTGATAGCTGTTCCCGGTTCATCTCCGCCTATAAAAAGGGGAAGAGGGCTGTGTTGGGCCATCCCAAAGTTTTCTTTTCTGTAAATTATGAAGATACACACGATGCCTGTCTCTCTGGGGCTTAGAGCGGGAGGACCGAGCTTTCCTCCTGCAAGTCGTCATCGTCCTCCGGACAGCTGGGGTGATGAAGGAGCCGCTGGGGGGTGGCTTGCCCTCAAGAAAGGAGCTCCGAGATCGTATGGAGAGCGCACAGGAGGTCCGCAGAGATCGCATGGAGAGCGCACATATACGCTTCCTGTGTGACCTTTGCGGTTCACCTTTGGGGACGTAGGGTAGGAAGTGTACGCGGGCTCCCCATGACTTGCATGAACTTCTCCTCCTCCCCTGGTCCGGATTCCTGGGCTCGTCCGCCCGGGGAATCTTTTGCCACATGAGGAGGGGGTGATGGTGTGTCGCCCGCTAGTACATTGCCTTTTGACTTGGGCAATGGCTAGCGGTACACACTAGATTTGGGGGAGTGCCCCGGTATCAGGGTCCGCGAGCTTCCCTCCTACTCGTCGGAGGGCCCTTCGGTTGGGTGGTTTGGGGCAAAAGCCCATCCACCCTTTCTGATTTCTCTGATATCTCGGGTTGGACGCCGAGATATCATTATTAACCGAAGCTGATCGCAACGGTCGGGCCGAGTCGTCTGCTCATTATCAGCGCGAGCTGATTGGCCCGTGGTTTGCCTGATTCGTTGGATCGGATGCCGAAGCATCATTGTCACCCGAAGCTGTCTTGGAGTAGCTTGGCTGAGCTATGTACTCATTTTATTTCATGTATTTCAATGCACTTGTAACGCCTCTCAGGCGGTTGTAATTTGTTTCGATGGCAATGAAATAAAGAAAGTTTTGTTCTTTCTCCTAGTTTCTATTTCTTTTGCGCGAGAGTCGCTGCTCCCGTAATATACTTCGCCGCTTCTTTTTTGCCCAAATCGAGGTTTGGTTCTCAGTAGGGGAGACCGTTTCCCATTTGAGGGGAGACCTGGGCGGTCGCGTGGACTCACGCGGTAGGCATGATTTTGAAACAGGCGTTCCTTCGAAGAGAGCTCGTATGTCTCTTTTGAGAAGCTGCTTGGCTTGTTCGAGTTTTCAGATTGTATCTTTCTCGGCGCAGGACAAGTTCCGGAGATATTGCTTGTTCTTGGCCGAGGATTTTACTCTTCCCGACCTGATCGGGGCTTATAAGCTGCCTGAATTCAGATGGAACTCTGGAGATTGTTTGGTAGTAGAACATATTCCTTAACTTTGGCCGAAGCTCAGAGATTTATTACTCGGCCCTGCGAGGTTCGGAGACTTATGACTCGGTGCAGCCGAGGTTCGGAGATTCATGGCCGGCCCTGCCGAGGTTCGGAGATTCATCGCTCCAGCCGAGGTTCGGAGTGGCTCGGCCGAGGTTCTGCTCGGCCCAGTTCGGAGATTTATGGCTCGGAGGGATGACTTGGTCGTCGCCGAGACTCCTGATGTTTGGTTCCCATGAGATTCGGCGGGGACCGCAAAGCGGAACGGGTGGTGCATGGGGATGCCCGATATTTATTTTTGGTGGTTTCCGAGGAAAGCGAGCTAGCGTCATCTGCTGACGTGCCTTTTCATTTCCTCGCGCTTCTCGAAGGCGGCTGATTCGAGGGATCCGATGGGGTTTTGGGAACATTTACTCCGTGAGGGCCCGGCAGATCGGAAGGAACCCAGTTTCTAGAGAAGGAGGGGGGTTCCCGAGTAATTTGTCGATTTACCGATTTTTCTTGGGAAGGGGCGCGACTCCTCGTTTCCTGCGGGCGCCAGCCAAAGTGGCGACATGTGGCGATTCTCATGGGTCGGGATTTATGACCCGACTGCTCGAGATACTCGCCCGGGGTATAAATATGGATGAGAGGGTTGCCAGTGTTTACCATCCTTTCGGTTAGCTTCTCAACAGCTCCTGAGAGCAGGTATGGCTTCTCAGGGTGAAGGGCGATCGTCCGAAGAATCAGGCGTAGTTAGCAGTGGCCGCGGGGGCTTCCAGGGGGGCCGTTCCTCCGTGACTATTGATGGCATGGCCCTGGCGTCAGCTCTGGCAGGCCACGAGCAGCTCGAGAAGTCGGTCGAGGAGTTCCTCGCCGTTTCTGCGAGGGAGGCCGAGGCTCTCGTCGGGTCATTGACCAGCAGGAGGGGGTGATAGCGTCCCTCCGTCAACAAGTTGCCGAGCTGACTCGGCACGTGGAAGACCTGGCAGCTCCTGGGGGGAGACAGTAGGCCTCTGCGAAGGCCATTTTTTCCACTTTTTCTTTTTGTACTTTTCCTTATAATAAATAAAGAGTAAAGTCCTTTTTTGGGCAATCCTTTTGTTCTCCGTTGAGACCGTTGTTTGGTTCATAAAAAAGGAAAAACTGTTTGTCCCTGTTCGAGCCAAAGGGGGACCTGGGCGGTCCCGTGGGCTTACGATAAATCGTGGTCTCGTTTGGAGCGAGATAGGCGCTTGGGCGATAGGTGCAAGGATATTGCTTGGGGATTTAGCAGTAGGGGGGATTTAGCAGGGATATTACTTGGAGAATAGTCGCTCGGCCCAGCCGAGGTTCGGAGAATAGTTGCTTGGCCCGGCCGAGGTTCGGAGAATAGTTGCTCGGCCCAGCCGAGGTTCGAGATTAGTTGCTCGGCCAGCCGAGGTTCGGAGATTAGTTGCTCGGCCCAGCCAAGGTTCGGAGAATTCCTGCTTAAACAGATAACTCGGTCGTGCCGAGGATTGGTAAGCAGCATCTGTTTTTCCTTACGATTTTTGGTGATATAATTTGTGGTGATTTATGTCATGAATTATGAAACAACATGCCAACAAAAATTTAAGAAGGCGAGCCTGTAGAGGGCGTACCCTACTGGTGATACTTGCGGAGATTGTCCGAATTCCACGTCCGAGGGATGGATCTTCCGCTTAGATCTTGCAGCTTGTAGGTCCGGGTCCGACGACCTCTGCCACTTGGTAGGGGCCTTCCCAGTTTGGAGCTAGCTTCCCCTGCTCCAGCGGTTTGGAGACAGATGCTTTCCGGAGAACGAGGTCGCCCGGCAAGAAAGCTTTCCCTTTGACTCTGGAGGCGTGGTAACGGGCCATTCTTTGCTGGTAGGCGGCTATTCTGATCCGAGCTTTTTCTCTGATTTCTTCCACCAGGTCAAGGTTGGCGCGGAGCTGCTTGTCACTGGCTTCCTCCGAGTAGCTTTCCACCCGTAGGGAAGGGAGTCCTACCTCCACAGGGATGACAGCCTCTGTGCCGAAGGCCATTCGAAATGGGGTCTCGCCTGTGGGCACTCTCGGGGTGGTGCGGTAGGCCCATAGGACGTGGTGCAACTCGTCTGCCCACCTACCTCGGGCTCTGGAGAGCCGAGCTTTGATCCCTTGGAGCAAGGTTCGATTGGTTACTTCGGCGCTCCGTTGGCCTGGATGTCCAACCGAGGTAAGGCGGTGATGGATCCCGTGCTCCTCGCAGAACTGATGAAACTTCGGATTATCGAATTGTCTACCGTTGTAGTGATGATGGTGTGCGAGGCCGAAGCGGCAGATGATAGACTTCCACAAAGTCCTTGGCCCGAGCCTCGGTTATTTGTGCAACTGCCTCCGCCTCGACCCATTTAGTAAAGTAATCATGGCGATGAATAAAAATTTCGTTGCCCCGTGGCAAAGAAATGGGCCGAGAATGTCCATTCCCCACTTGGCAAAGGGCCAGGCGGAGGAAATGGGGACCAAGCTGGCGGAGGGGAGCCTCTGAATACTGGAGTGTCTTTGGCATGGGTCGCAAGCTCGGACAAGGTTGTCTGCATCCTTCTGCATGGTTGGCCAATAGTAACCTTGACGCACCTTGTGGCACAGGGACCGGCTCCCCAGATGGTTGCCGCAAATCCCCTCGTGCACCTTCCGAAGGGCATAATCAGCTTCAGATGGGCGGAGGCATCTGAGCAATGGCATGGAGAAGGACCGCTTGTAGAGCTGGTCATCAATCAACACATAGTGGGTAGCTTGCAGCTTTAACCTTATGGCTTCTCTTTGATTGGTCGGAGACCCTTCTTTAAGGTACTTCAGGATGGGGTCGAACCATGATGGTTCGGCCTCAACTTGCATCACTTGTCAGCTTCCGCGATACTAGGTCTCTCCAAGATCTCCAGGTGGAATTTTGTTCGGCGTCCATTGATTCCGTAGTCGCCAGCCGAGATAGTAGGTCGGCATGGGCATTTTCAGATCTAGGAATCTGAATGATCTCAAATTCGGGGAAATGGGAGAGTAGGCTCCGAACTCTTGGAGATATCGGATCATGTTCGGTTCCCGAGCCTCAAACTCCCCCGCACGTGACCTGCCACCAGCTGGGAGTCGGTGAAGGCATTCAGTTTCTCCACCTTAAGGCTGGGCGATCCGGAGACCGGCCAGCAGGGCTTCTTACTCAGCTTCGTTGTTGGAGGCCGGGAAGGAGAAGCGGACGCCATACTCAAAAGTCATCCCCTCCGGGTTGGTGAGGACCAAGCCTGCACCGGAGCGATGAGTGTTGGACGACCCATCGACATGGAGGAGCCACCGGGCGCCAGATTTTGGTTTCTCGGGGGAGTCAGAGTGGAGCCGTCCTCCGGGATGGTACATTCGAGGAGGAAGTCGGCTAGCACCTGAGCTTTGATGGCTGGGCAAGGCTGAATCAGATGTGTGCTCGCTCAGCTCGACGGCCCATTTAGTCATTCTCCCTGATGTCTCCGGACGGTGGACCACCGCCTTGATGGGTTGGTCAGTCAGGACCATCACAGAATGCGCCTGGAAGTATGGCCGCAACTTCCGAACTGAGGTGATCAAGGCCAACACCATCTTCTCAATCTGGCTATACCTCGTCTCCACGTCACGGAGCAGTTTGCTGACATAATAAATCGGCTTCTGGGCCTTATTTTCTTCTCTGACTAGCTCCGAGCAAACGGCACCTTGAGATAGCCAGATATAGGAACAATGTCTCCCCGGAATTTGGACTGCTGAGGAGAGGGGGAGAGCCGAGGTACTTCTTGAGATCTTCAAATGATTTTTGGCACTCGGAAGTCCATTGAAAATTCTTAGCCGACCGGAGAGTTTTGAAGAAGGGGAGGCATCTTTCGGTAGAGCGCGCCACGAAGCGGTTAAGGCCGCTATCCTTCCGGTTAGGCACTGGACTTCTTTAATAGACGCCAGGGGTGCCATCTGCTGGAGAGCTTGAATCTTCTGGGGGTTATCTTCAATACCCCGCTGGGAAACCATGAAGCCGAGAAACTTCCCAAAATTAATGCCGAAGGCGCACTTAGTTGGGTTGAGCTTCATCTGATATTTGCGGAGTATCGCGAAGCTCTCCGAGAGATCCTTGATGTGCTATGATGCTTCTTTGCTTTTGACCAGCATGTCGTCGACGTATACCTCCATATTCCGGCCGATTTGTTCCTTGAATACTTTGTTGACCAGCCTTTGGTAGGTGGCTCCTGCATTTTTAAGACCGAAAGGCATAACACAGTAACAGTAAGTACCTCGGTCGTTATGAAGGCGGTCTTTTCCTTATCTTCGGGGGCCATCTGGATCTGGTTGTAGCCGGAGTAGGCATCCATGAATGTCAGCATTTGGTGACCCGAGGTGGCATCCACAAGTTGATCAATTTGGGGGAGAGGGAAGCTATCCTTCGGGCATGCTTTGTTGAGGTCGGTGAAGTCGATGCAGATCCGTCACTTGTCGTTCGACTTCTTCACCATGACGACATTTGACAGCCAACTTGGGTAATTCACCTCCGAATGAAGTTTGCCTTGATGAGTTTATCAACCTCCTCTTCAATAGCTCTCTACCGTTTTGAGGCAAAGCTCCTCTTCTTTTGCTTGACGGGCCGGTACATCTCGTCCATGTTAAGGCGATGGACGAGAACTTCGGGGCTGATTCCTGGCATGTCGGAGGCGGACCAGGCGAAGACATCGGCATTGCTTCGGAGAAATTCGATCAGCTCCCACCGAGATTCGCCTTTTAGCAGCAACCCGATCTTTATGGTTCGATCGGAACGAGCCTCGTCCAATGGTATTTCTTCCAGTTCTTCGGCTGGTTCTCCCCGTTGCTCGGCAAAGTCCTCCCGAGCGTCCAGCCCATCAACTTCAGGCATTCTGGACTGAAGGCTAGTGACAAAACACTGTCGAGCTATGGTTTGGCTTCCCTGGACAACTCCAATTCCCCGCCCGGTGGGGAATTTCATAGATAGTTGCGGGATGGAGACAACGGCTTTGAGGGACATCAGGCTGGGTCTCCCAAATATTACATTGTAAGGCGACCTAAGCTTGGTTACCAAGAAGTCTGTGTGAGTAGTGGCCACAAGGGGCCAGGTTCCCGCCCGAACCGTTAGTGTTACGACCCCTTCCGGGATGATAACATCGCCGGTGAACCCCATAAGGGTGGAGTCCATGGCTCGGAGGTTTCCATAAGCAATTTCATCTTGGCAAACACATCAAGGTACAGAACATTCACGGAGCTTCCACTATCAACAAGGATCCAACTTACATCGTAGTTATTTAAATTGAGGGATACAACCAGTGCATCGTCATGTGGGAACTGTATCCCTTGGAGATCGTCGTCGGAGAAGGAGAGCTCATCCATTCGCGCTTTGTTTGGCGCCGAGCCTTCATCATCGTTTCTGGAGCTCAAGCCGCCGGCCTCTTCAATCACGTTAATGTGGCCAATCACGAGTGGATTGGGAGGAGGAGGAGGCTGCTAAGGCTTGGGCTAGCGGTCACCCCCTTGTCCTGGCTCAGGCACCCTCCTGAACTGGTTCAGTCGGCCCCGCTGGATCAGCCTCTCGATTTCATTCTTCAGCTGCCAGCATTCCTCAGTGTCGTGGCCGTGCTCCCGGTGATAGCAGCAATATTTGGTGGGGTCCCTCCGAGTTGGGTTCCCTCGGAGAGGGGTTGGTCGGGGGAGCTAGCGCTCTATCTCCATAAGGATTTGTACCCTAGGTACAGTTAGTGGAGTGTACCGGTCGAATCGCCTGAGCGGGCTTTGGGAGCGATTTCTTGGCGGCGGTGGGGGAGCTCTTTGGCGGCGAGGCGGGCTCGGCTGACTGATCGGTCGGTGCTTGTCCGAACCTTTAGGCTCTTTCTTCTTCGCCAGCTCAGCGCGGGCAGCTCTCCGTGATTCTTCGACCCTGGCGTATTTGTCTGCCAGAGCCATCATATCGGAGAGGTTCGGGGGGTAGCTGACTTCCATCGCCAGGTAGAAGTCGCTCTCTTCAAAACTCCCCCCGCTAGGGCAGACATAGCCACCTCATGATTAAGGTGGTCCACCTCCAGCATGGCCTTATTGAAACGGCCAAAGTAATTTCTCAAGGACTCCCCCTCTCTCTGCTTAACTTCAGAGAGGGAGTCGGACTTTCGTCGGTGACGGCGGCTACTGACGAACTGGCCAATAAAAAGACGGCTCAGCTCATCGAATGAATCAACGGAACATGGTTTCAAGGCGTTGAACCAGGTTCGGGCAGATACTCTGAGGGTGGAAGGGAAGGCGCGGCAGAGGATTGCGTCTGATGCTCCGTGGAACATCATTATTAATCGAAAGCTACTAAGATGATCATCCGGATCAGAAGAGCCATGGTAGGGCTTGATGGTAGGTAGCTTAACATGGGAGGGAATCACTTTCTCCATGATCCGTTTGGAGAAAGGGATGCCCTGCTCTGCCTTGGGCTGAGGCGGATGGGCCTGCTTGGCGGCGTCCAGCTCCTGATGCATCTCCCAGAGTTGTCGGCGGATCTCCTATTCAGATGTAAGAGGAGGAGCCGGGCGAGGAGAGCGCGGGGATGGCGTCGAATCATGGCAGGAGGACACCGGAGAGAGGGACCGGGCTTGCCGAGATCTGGGAGGATCTCTATTGTAGCCACCTCGTGGGACTGATTTGTCCTCCTTGGGTCGGTGCGGGGGGTCCGCGGCTCCAAGCGGGCCAGAAGAAGAGGTTGCCGGAGAGAAAGGGGCAGCGGCATCCTCAGGGAGGCATGGAGCAGGGGCAGTTGCGAGGCGCTCCTGAACCAGATGGGTCAAGGCTTGGACCTGCTGGACCAATGTGGCGAATTGATCCTGGGTCACCGGGATGGCTGGCGGCGATGGGGTCTCGATGGGTGGCGGCTGCGGTGCCACGCTACTCATCGGATCAGGTCTCTGGGAGGCGACTTGATCCTGGGCTTCAGAAGTTGCTCTTCTCCGATTAGCCATTGGAGAGGTTCTCTTCCGGATCGAGATCTTTGTCTCCTTTCTTCAAGTTTTAATGGGACATGAGGCCCTTCCTCTAGTGCCAATCTGTTGCCGCCGGGATCTGTCCTCCGACTCGGACGCAGTCGGTCTCCTGATCGGGCTTCCTCCTGGGCAGACCTGCACAGAAGTCCTCACGCGAGAGGCGTTGGGGGTGGCCCTCCATGGAAGACCCTCCGACGCTCAAGTCAGTGGGGATCGACGATCAACAGAAAAGAGGAGAAGGATCTCTCTAGGGAGTCCCTCCAGGGGCGGCTAATCGGGGAGCTCGCGGGAGCGCCGATGGCGGAGAAGGAGGAGGATAAGCAATGAGAGAGAGAGTGAGTGAGAGTGAGAGTAAGAGTAAGCCAGGAGCTATGTACGGGGGCTTGTGCGCATACCTGAGAGAATCTGGGAGTGTCATATTTATAAGCAATCACCTGGATCTTGAGCGCCTTCTGGAAGGTTCGAAGGTTGTTGGGATATGGAGATGATTTAAATCAAGCTGTTGTAAGGCCGGTGGGATCTGTATCTTGTTCATTGAAGGATCGACGGCTGGGAGGGCTCTCTGATGGCCTGAGATCTGATGAGTGCGTAGGTCCTAGGCCTTTATTGTAGATCCTAGACCACTCCTCGATATGATTCTTTGTTTGGGATTCTATTACGCTAGGCATGGGCTCTCCCGCGTCGGGTTCTACGGAGGTGTATGTCGAGCCATGGATTGCTTGGGAGTTGCTCGGGGGGACTGAGCTACGAGTTGCTCGGGGAAGCCGAGCTATGGGTTGCTCGGGGAAACCAAACTATGGGTTGCTCGGAGAAGCCGAGCTATGGGTTGCTCGGGGAAGCCGAGCTATGAATGGCTCGGGGAAGCCGAGCTAAGGGTTGCTCGGGAAAACTGAGCTATGGGTAGCTCGGGGGGAACCGAGCTATGGGTTGCTCGGGGAAGCCAAGCTATGGGTTGCTTGGGAGAACTGAGCTATGGGTAGCTCGGGGGGAACCGAGCTATGGGTTGCTCGGGGAAGCCGAGCTATGGGTTGCTCGGGAGAACCGAGCTATGGGTAGCTCGAGGGGAACCAAGCTATGAATGGCTCGGGAGAGCCGAGCTATGGGTAGCTCGGGGGAAACCGAGCTATGAATGGCTCGGGGAAGCCGAGCTGTGGGTAGCTCGGGGGAAATCGAGCTATGAATGGCTCAGGGAAGCCGAGCTAAGGGTTGCTCGAGAAAACCGAGCTATGGGTAGCTCGGGGGAAATCGAGCTATGAATGGCTCAGGGAAGCCGAGCTAAGGGTTGCTCGAGAAAACTGAGCTATGGGTAGCTCGGGGGGAACCGAGCTATGGGTTGTTCGACCCGTTGGACCATATTAGTTAGCTCGTTCTTTATGGGCATAATGTAGCGGGTGGGGGGATGGGGCTGATCTTAGTCCCTTCGCACGGTTATCAACGCAATGGCGATTTTACCCCTCAACATATTGACTGTATGGAAACGATAAATTATAGATATAGGGCTTTATTTAATATTTTTATATATGCATTAAAATTAAAATATACTTTTGATCCTTAAATTTTTACTTAATTCATTTGGTTCTCAAATTTTTAATTGTTATAGTTTAGTTCACCATTTTTTAAAAGTATTGCATTACTAACATTCCATTGCATGGTATTAGCTGAAATAAAAAGAATAACTAATGTGTCAACCTAAGGTAAATAAATGAACTAATATAGAATGATACATCAATTATTCTATTAATTTTTTTAACTAACATTAGATAAAGGAACATAAAGAATGCAATGCCCTTAAAATAAAAAATAAATAAATTGTAATAACTAAAAATTTTAGAATATCAAAATAGATTTTCAGAAAAAGTTTGAGAATATTTTTGCTAAAAATTAATATTCTAAAACATAAATACGTACATGCATATAAAAACCATATATTCAATAATAAATATATGCTCTATATATGTGTGTGTGTGTGTGTGTGTGTGTGTGTGTATAGGATGGATTATACTTCTCAAAAAAGTTTCTACATTTGTTTAAAATCAATAATTAAGTGCTCAAATCGAAGTCCTACTAACACATAATACTAAAAATTTTAGATATAAAAAATTACTTGTTTTGTTGGTCTCTAATCTATTTGTTAAATAGAATGAAAATAAATCATTTTCATTGTACTAATCTACAAAGATATATAAAAAGATACTGATTACAAATTTGTACTTAAATTTAAAATTTATCTCATTTATCATGATTTACACGAGCTTTAACCTTATAATTTGCATAACTTGATATATAAGATAGAGATTGCCAGAATATATGAATTTTAATCTCAATATTTTTAGTAGTATAGATTGTAATAATAATGCAGGTGCTTAATTTGGATGTCTGATTATTATCCTTCAATTTGAGAGATGTAACCATTCTCTTCTCCTGAGAAAGTAGTCCCTGTTTATACGTACAAATATTACCGAGTTTCGATGCTCAAGGAACTGAATACTTAGTTGAGCTTTATATCAAATCAATTTGATGCGGCTAGATTTTGAATCTGATGATGCATGATTACTTTGAGCTAACGCCCTTGAGTGTCAGTGGACATGCCGTGAATTTGATGAAGATGATTCACCTTAACTTCGAGATCTACAAGAAGTCCTAGGAAAACCCTCCAATGCTCAAGTTAGCGATCAGAATCATAGCCGTAAGCTTGAAGAAGCTCGAGTTAATGGGAGTTAGGAAGAAAATGAAAAAATTCTCTAAGTGCTTGAGGTTCATACTTTGGTCAGGGGTCCCTCTGACCCGTTTTATTGATACTTAGGGTATGTATAACTTGCTTTGGAAGCTTTGCAATCTTATGATGAGTTGCGACTTCTTGAATGGAATGTCAGAATTAGTGGGATTTATCCCATCTGAACTAGGTGATTGGTACTTCGTAGCAGATGATAACCTTTTGAGGTTTATCTAGCCAAAGTTATTAAAGCTTCATGATGGATGATGACTTTTTGGGCTCATCTAATTTAGGCCATTTAAAGCTTCATGATGGATTTGACTTTTTGGGCTCATATGATCTAGGCCATTTAAAGCTTCATAATGGATTATGACTTCTTAGGCTTGTGCCAGAATCAATAGAATTTATTTTATTAGACATATATGAATCAGAGGTGGCTAGTAGGCTCGGCCTTGTCAGAAGTGAAGGCTTGCCTGGGAAGCTGCAGCTGAACCTGGAGACAAGAGGAGATGAGGCCGCCTAAGAACAGGGTCCGCTTAGGAGCCAGGGCCGCCTAGAAGCCGGGGCTGCTTATGAGCTGGGGCCTTCTAGGGCCGCTTATGAGTCGGGGCTGCCTAGGCGCCGGGGCCGCTTATGACCCGGGGCTGCCTAGGCGTCGGGGCCGCTTATGAGCTGAGGCTGCTTAGGAGTCGGGACCGCCTAGTCGCTGAGGTTGCTTATGAGCTGGGGCTGTCTAGGAGCCGGGGCCGTTGACATCCTAACGACTCCCGCCGTTGGGTAATTTTGACCGTTAACTTACATGTGGCTTTTACCAGCCACGTCATATGCCCTTCCGCTCCTGAGTCTTGGCGCTCACGTACGCAGCACTTGCCAAGAGAAAGGAGTGTAAAATCTCTTGCTTTTGATGGGTTTTGCACGCCATAAATTAGCGAAGGTGGGCGTGTGTCCTCGAAAAGGTAAAGTCTCTTCGAAGTTCTCTCATCATTTAAGGAATGGCACCAGAAGTGATGTGGTCTGCGGAAAGATTGAGGAAAATACCGCTCGAGCAACGAAAAAGGTGGAGCATCATTATTGGATTTTTCTTATCTATGTCCCATCATTGGGCATGGATCGCATCCCTTATGCGTCACCGAGGCATCGTATCTCGAATAGCGAAGAATCTGTGGATAGTTGGACAGTACCTCCATTCATGAATCTCTGTGTGGCATTGTAATGGACGGAACATTCAAAAATTATTTATAAAGACTATCTCACCCGCCCCTTCAAGCCTTTCACGCCTCCATTACCTCCTATGTCTTCTTTGCCTTCTGAGTCTCAAGCTCTTGCCTCTGTCCCTTTGATCTTCAGGTCAGTCCCCTTCACTTTCTTTGCTTTTTTCTTCCATGGATTCTGACTCCCGTAGGAAAGATAAGAGCCCCATGGTTGAACCCTCTTGGAAGGAGATCCTCTAAGCATGGCACCGGGCTCCTAGTGGCATCTCCATCTGCGACCGCCCGGCGACCGCAGCCCAAATACCACCTATGGCTTCTTTTCTGCCACCTAGGGTTTCTCCTCAACCACCTAGGGCTTCTCCTTCGCCGTCTAGGGTTTCTCCTTCGCTGCCTAGGGCTTCTCCTCTGCCGCCTAAGGTTTCTTCTCGATCATCTAGTCGTCTGGTATCTCCTTTGACTATCCTTTCTGAGTCCGTAGGTCCGAAGGGGATAGCTTCCACCTTGACTGCCCAAGACATAAAGAACTTTAGGCCTCAATATGAGATTCCTGATAGCATCTGTACCTCTACCCCCATCCTGATGACAAGGTGACCTCCAGCCAGTCTGATGGAATTGCCTTGTATGAAGAGTTTTTTAGGAGAGGGCTTCGTCTTCCTTTACATCCCTTCTTCTTCAATCTCCTAGATAAATATAACCTTGTCCCATCGCAACTAACTTCGAACTCCATTCGGATTATCTGCGCCTTTATAGTACTTTGCCATTTTCATGGCCTTTCTGCTCGAATTTCATTATTACGGGCCTTGTACAAACTCCGCAATCCTAACAAAGCCGGGTGGTAGAGCTTTGCCTCCATACCCAAAAGAACCTTAAGCTTGACTTGCCCTCCAAAATTAAGGGATGAAAATCTCAATTTTTCTATGTCCATTTGGACGGAGTGAAGATGGGCTGGGGCATTCTCGACACCAGCCCTAACAAAAACTTGATTGTAAATAAGGAAGACCGAGAAGTGTTCGATTCACTGCTATCATCCATCCTTCCTTCCTACTGAGAACTACTATCAGAGGACAACCTCCATGAAGCCGGCGTAGCTCCAGTGGACGACGCAACACTGGTGTCACCAACATCGGCACCCAGTGAGGGCCACATCCCCTTAGTCGACATTTTTTTTACTCCGATCTTTGCTCCTTTGTGCAGCAATGAAGTTTTCTTCCGACTTCTTAATGGCGGGCCTTCAAAAGAGAAAGAAGGCCGACGGCGACACGGTGAGGGCAGAGCCTAAGAAGCCTCACCGGAAGGAACAGAGCGGGTCCTCCCAGTCCCCCATGGCTCCTTCCACGGCTCCCAAGGTTGCTCCGGTGGAAGAGCCGAGAAGGAAGGATCCCCCTGTCAAAGCACCAGCAATAGGGGTTCCTCTTGTTGAAGCTGAGGCGGGGCCGTCTAGGGAAAAGCCCCTGAGAAGGGAGGATCCCCCTGCCGAAGCACCAACAGTAGGGGTTCCTCCTATTGAAGCTAAGGCGGGGCCTTCTAAGGAAAAGCCCCCGGCCGCCATTGAACTCGGAGGTGAAGCTGCATCGGAGGTGAGGGTTGAGATGCTTCCGGTGGTGAAAGTTGAGGATGATGTCCTGTCGGCCACCCAACCGATGCCGGAGGAAGGAAGGATGCCCCCTACCAGCGATCCCAGAGTCGGCCATCCCGGGTGACGATGATGAACTGTGGTCGGCTGACGGAGCATGTACTGAGGCGGTCCAGCCTCCCAAGCTTCCAATGTCGGCACCCTCTTCGGTCGACAGCGCAGGTGGCCTATGCAAATGAAGTAGAGTTCTACTAGCCTTTATGTTGTGCTCCATTAAACACAAGTGAACTCCATTCAATTGGCACCGAACGCTAAAGCAACAACTCATCCTGCTAAAAACTTAAACCTTTTTAACATGTTCCATTTATATAACAATTTATTATCATAATTATAAAGTAATTTTACATATACTAATAAAGTACTGATTCTAAACATAACCTGCCAGACCACATTCATAATTGATTTGATAATCCAACATCAAGTCATATACATTGCAAAAGGCTTCCAATGTAAATACATATACCTACCCAAAATAAGTCATCCTTATATACACATTATCCTGGGATACATCACCAGGACACCAACATGTAAACAAACATATATACAGCCCAAAACTTATCTTAGATATACACATTTCACCCACATACTACATCACCAAGACACTATCATGTAAACGTATAGCCATATATATACACCATCACCCAGATCTACGCATATGCTTGCTGTCACATACATCTCTAATGGCTTCCCCAGAAACAGTTCCAAAATTCACACAGATCCACTTCCAACTCCAACTCAAGAAAGAATCAACCCTCTAACCGGGTCTCAAGCTCAATGATCTGAAAATAACAATGTCAACAATAGCATGGGGTGAGACCGAAGTCCCAATGACTGAATAATCATCTAACCTTGGAAAAAACTAAGAACATAAAAACCTTTTCAATAATAATACTTTAAATCATTTATACGGCAAAGTAAACATTTTATCATGCTAACTAGTAAAATAAAATATAGCTTATTCTTCAAATAATATACTTCTTTAACAGAAATATCATGCTAATATCCTTTCCACAAGAATGCATTTTCAAAATAGTATACATACACCTTTTTGAAATGATGCAAGATAAATTAAAAGCCAGCTTATGCTTGTAACAATATATCAATTTGAAACATAGTATAATATCAGTTCTTTTCCGTTGAAACATAAATCCATGCATATGATCTTGCATTATAAAACATGAAATCTTCATTCATCAGTAGCCTGGCCTTTATACATTTGCTTTCTGATCCCCATTGGGATATACATGACCCACTAGCCTCTCATATACAACCATCCACGTCTACCTAATCACATTCCCCAGATAGGCAGGACCCTAGATGTAGCCGTCACAGGCCCAAAAGGTGGTCTCTCATCGATGTAGCACTTTGTCCTATGTGGCCCATAGGCCCAAAAGATGGCTCCCATCAATGTAGCACTTTACCTTGTGTGGCACTTAGTTCCTGCACTTTAGCATCACATTACAAAAGCTGTCCTCTACGAAATACAATTGGCCCACCGGCCCATATAAATACCTTACCGTGCATATATGCCATAAATACAGTCAAAATAAGCATTTTTTCTTTGAAAACATGCTTTTCATAATTAATCATGCATTTGGTTCTAAGTTTCCTGATTTCTAAAATCTCAGTTCAACACTATATTTTATACACTATAACGTATCAGACTAAAATTGATTCACATAGCATTTCAAAATTTATGCATATAAATTTTAAAATAATTGCAAGGCTAGATGAGGAATCCACTCACTTGATGCTATCGTGCTAGAAGATCCACTAAATCTCTGTCCCGATTCCCTATGTCAACCTCTGGTCCTATTTTAATATATAAGCCTCATCAGGACAATATCACGAGGATCACATGCATCTATACAAGAACATGCTATAATTTTTAACTTAACATTATTTTCTTCCACTCTTTCTAATTTTTTTTAAGATATATATGCTAATCAGCTACATATACAAAATGTAAAATTCTAAAATTACTCCTAAGCTTAGATAAAATGAACTTACCTCATAAGCAGAACATTATTTTCTTTCATTCTTTTTTTTTTTTTTCCTCTCTTCTTCTTCTCCTTTCTTTCTTCCTTTTCTCCCCCTTACGAAACCCTCCTCTCTGCGTCTCAGAAACCCTCTTTTTCCCTTTTTCTTTCACGGGACTCTCAGATATTTTTTGAGTCAAATCATCTCCTGGGTTTCTCCCCCTCTCCTCTCTCTCACATGGCTTTAATTGAAGCCTGGCAGTCAATTGGGAGTGTCAGGTGCCCCATTGGGTGGCTGACGCACTCAATTCAATATTTTTTTTTAAACACCGCTAAAATACCCATAAATTTATTTCTAGGGCTCACAGTCTTCCAAAAATTCATAAAAAATTATGTAAATAATGCATCTAAACTCCCATTCCAAATTATTCACATCATGTAACTTTTTATTAGCCTTATTTTATAACCAACATGACCAATCGTTAAAGCATCACAATATTCCATAGACATTATTTACATTAAGATAATTCTCAAAAAATTAGATGAAGCAAACTCTTTGGATGCTACATTCAAGCTGAGCTTCATCGTATACCCATTGCCAATGCTCTTAACACTCTCTTCATCGCTGCCCTTCAGGTATATCTGTTGACTTTGACTCATTAGGTGATTTCTGCATAAAGTTGCCCTGACATATTGACTCAAACATAGTTCTAGAGTTTAGGTTTAGACCTTTATAGAAGGTTTGACATAACATCCAAGTCTCTATCCCATGGTGTAAACATTGGCTTAATAGATTCTTAAATCAATCTAGACACTTCCAGAAAGGCTTTTCCCTAATTGATGAAATTAGGCAATTTTGTTTCTTAACTTGGCTGTTTTATGATGTGAAAAGAAATTTTTCAAGAATGCTTTAACAAAACCTTCCCAGGTTAAGATTGACTGAATAAGTAAACCATACAATAATTTTTTGATATTTTTCTTAAGGCAAAGTTAATTAACCTAAGTTTTACAGTATCTTCTGAAAGTTCATGCATTCTTATAGTATCACATACTTCCAAATTCTCCAATAAAAATATAGGCATCCTCAATTCCTATGAATTTAGAAAGTATGTTGATAATCTGAGGCTTAATCTTAAAACTGATCGCATTTGTTTGGGGTAGTTGAATGCATGATGGTTGGGCAGATCCAATTGGGTAGCAGTATTCTCTTAAGCTAAGAGGATGTCCCAATTCCTCTATAGTTACTTTTTCTTGGTCAAGGATAGAGTCTAGATCTATCCTTACTAATCGATCGGACTCCCTTTTCCAAGTTGCAATTTAAAATTTTTTTATGTTATGTAGAGAGAGAAAAGAAGAAGATGGAAGAAAAAGAAAAAAGAAGTCTAAAAATGAAAACCTAAGGAATCCTAGATCTAGAGACGATAGAGAAGAGTGTCTTAATTAGGTTAAAGTTTCTATTAAAAAAATAAATTGTCAAGCACTGACTTTCTATCCTAGGGTTACCTTGTATCTAGACAGCTCCTAATTGCCAAGGTTGCCTTTGAATCTTGAAGTCAGATACTAACTAGCAATTGGCTAAGTAAGGGTAAGGTTAATGGGAGTCTCCCGTTGCTTTTTCTAAATACCAAATTAATTGGCCAAGTCAAACAACAGAACCAATTAAAGAACCACTTTCCTTCAGGGCTGCATCATCCTTGAACCCCTTTCCTAGATACCAATAAACTAGTTAATACTGAGTTAGTCCAACTCTCAGGGTCCATTGTCCTAGTGAGCTCGAAAGTCCTTATGGGCCACCGTCTAATTAATTTTAAATTAATGGCTTAGGGTTATGTATAATGCAGGATGGTGGTTTATGGGCTAAGAAAGGGTGATAAAACCCTCACCTTATGTTATTAGGGGTTGCCTAGTATTTTATGAAAATGCAATGCAATTTAAACAAGGTGTCTAAACAAGTTAAAAGTTTTAAAGTTTATTATTTATTTTCTTAAATTAATTATATTTCATGAAAAGTGTTTAAGTTTTCTTTTAGGTTCTTTAAGGTAAGTTAATTAAAAAAAAGTGAATTAGGTTAAAAGTGGATTTATGGCAAGAAGAAAAGTAATTTTTTTAATGTTAAAAAAGAAAATAAGAAAATCTAATAATTAAGGTAACTCAAAAAAAGTAATAAGCTAAAGAGAGCAATAACTATTCAACAAAAAAGATTTTTTTTACTCTTTTCTTTTGTATAGAAGCACGAATAATAATGAAACAATAAAAAAATAAAATTAAGAAAAAATTAAGAAAAAATTATGATAATTTTTTTATTTTTAATTTTTTTTATGAACTAATCGTGTCTGGATCCCTGGTAACGGTGCCAAAATTTGATCGTTGTCATTGGCGGTCAAAAATAAAACCTACTCACTACTAAGCTAGTGGTGAATTGGGATCGTATCCTTGAGGATCAAGGGTAATTATTTCAAGAAAAGAAATAAAAAAATATTTGTAGATGATTATATTTATAATAGTGGTTATTAAATGATAACAACTAATTAATTAACGAAATTAAGATAGCAGGAGAAGCAACCCATAATCCAAATCCATCTTGCACACAGGTTTTATCTTCTTTCTTTATGTTCCACGAGCAATAATTTTTGCAAATTCAAGGTTAGAATAATTTTTTCTTGTTAGGCATGTACCGTATCAAGAGATCATGACATGTTCTCTTAGAATATAAACTATCTAATTATTTGCAAGGTTAGAGGTCTAAACTACCACACTATAATCTGTCTCTCTTAGGCACGTACCGTATTCTGAGATCATAGTACATCGATAGAGGGTATAGACCATGTATGCCAGATCAAAACCTCGATCAAAAAAATAACATAAAATATATATGAAAGAAAAGCATATTTTTATTGCATAAAAATCAAGAACAAAAAGAAAGATAGAACCTAGTTATAGGTTTCATCATCATCCCAAGTTGAAGGAATCTAGCCACGCATTGCTGCCACCAGCATCCCCTCCATAATTTTTCTTTCAGGCCTAAATACAATGATCTAAATAAAAGAAAAATAAAAAGAACTTTGAAGAAAACTCTTCCCTTAAACTAGTGCTTGAGATTCTCCTTTTATAGAGCTTGTCTAGGGCTTTCTTCTAGTCAAAGTTGGAGTCAATCGAGTTTAAGATCGTTTAAATATCGTGAAAAAACTCCTCAACCATCCGTTTTACATCACCTGCCTTAGTTTGCATCGAGAATTATGCGAAATCATCTTTTTCTTCCTTTTCGGGCAAATAGAGTCCTAATTGAGTGTCATCTGCATCGTTGACTCTAAAAATTGAGCTCTTTTAATCTATATGCTCTTTCTCTGCAAACATCCATAAAAATTATCAATTCTTAATAAATTTAAAGTAATTAATATTTATTTTAATGATTAAATTGGGATAATAAAAAGACTTATCAGGTATCTTTATGATCACGGGGCATCGAGGTCTTTTAAAAACTACCACGAGAACTTGAACCACCTCGGGGGTTTCTTGGTGGTGGCCTAAGGGTGTCCTTATAATTGTGGGGCTGCCGAGGTCCTTTTGAAAACTACCATGGGGTTTTTCGGTGCGGCCCAGGAGTTAGACTCGGGGCTGCCAAGACCATAGGACTTGAACCGCCTCAGGCGTTTCTCGGTACCAATCCAGGGGTGTCCTTATGATCGCGGGGCCACCGAGGTCCTTTTGAAAACTACCATGGGGGTTTCTCGGTGTCGGTCTGGAAGTTTGACTTGGGCTGCCAAGACCATAGGACTTGAATCGCCTTGGGGGTTTCTCGATGCCAGCCCGGGGGTGTCCTTATGATCGCGGGGCTTTGAGTCTTTTTGAAAACTACCATGAGGGTTTCTCGGTGCCAGCCCGGGAGTTTGACTCAAGGCCATCGAGACCATAGGACTTGAACCACCTCGGGGTTTTTGGTGCCGGCCCGGGGGTGTCCTTATGATCGTGGTGTTAGTTAATCTATTTGTAGGCTACATGTATGCATTTTAAAATTTTTAAAATACATAAGCAACAGAAGCAATAAAATATTGGATCTAATCCAATATCAGCCTACAACAGGATCAAAATATAAAAATTATATATAAAGGAATAAAAGATAAGTACACAGATTAAATCTGTGTAAATACAAATAACATAAATCATATCTATGTTTGTCGCCTAGTGCCTTAGATCATATCTAAGTCATCAGTAACTATAAAATCTTTTACCTTTGGATGCTTAACGACTTTTGCAGCAATAAAAGGCGATGATAGGTAGTACTTCTGTAAGCCACACAAAGGTGTATGGCCTCTATAGATGATCCACATCGGGGTTCTGATCCTGACCAGCCTCTTCAGAGTGCTAGCTCCTCTCCAAGGCTTCGATGACAAGATTTCTTCTTTTTAACACCAATGTGCTTTTGGAGTTGTAAAAGAACATGAAGGATCAAATTTGATATCTTTTTTTTTCCAACATTTCTAGCCAAAAATGCCTCCTTTTTAATGTCAATCACTAGTTCCATAAAATGAAAACGATGGAGAGAAAAAAGGTTGAAAGATAAGGAAGAAATCCTTCATCTTCTTTTTCAGCCAAAAACTGCCCCTTTTAACACCAATCACCAATTTCATAAAAATAAAAATCGTGGAGAGAAAAGGGGTGGAAGTAAGGATCAATCCTTCGTCTTTTTTTTAAACCAAAAATCTTCCCTTTTAACGCCAATCACCGGTCCCATAAAAATGAAAACCATAGAGAAAAAAAAGGGAAAGAGGATAAGGAATGAGGGGTAATTAGGGAGAGGTCATTAACATTTATTTTAAATTCAAATTTAAAATTTGAATTCAAAATTCAAACTTGAAATTAAAAATTAGTTTAAAATTTAAATTCATAATTTGAATTTAAACGGGTAAGGATGTTAACATTAGGCTTACCTAAATTGAGCCCAAACCAAATCCTATTTGATTTGACCCAAATTTTCATAGCTCAATCAAATTGAGCGAGCCAGCAATTGTATTGCCAATTTAATCCTATAATTAATTTACTAACATTTAGTTTCTCAATCATCAAGTCAAGCAGAATTTCCTATGGTGTGTGACCCCATAGGTTCGAACACTAAGCCGGTAGTACTGAAATACTTTCAATACTAATCGAAGTCGCCATCTAGCAATGATACCCGATGTTCGGATAGACCGAAAGTTGCAGAGCAACAATCAAAACCTCTGGCATATGGTTACCATATAATTCATCTCTTTGACCCTCAATGCTTAAGATGACTTAGGGTTTAACTACCAACCCTTAATCAGCCCATCCATAAAGTGTCTCAATTTCACACATCCTGTGACTTCTCACAAGGACTACCCTGGCTAAGGTTTTGCTAAATTAAAACATAGTGAGACATTTATTCCAAACTATTTTGAGGGTCAATCACATCTTGATCCACTTACTGCTCCACAAGTACTTTATTGCACTCAGAAACCTTCTGTCATTGGATTAAAAATCCAGTAGTTCGGCATCAAAGTGCAGTAGGTTGCTTGCAAGCTATCATGGTGATATCAGGTCAAAGGGATACTTATATCCATATCCCTTCACGAACACCTCTTAGTAGAAGAGTGTTCTGCATATTGGTCACATTCAATTAGATGTCATATACCTCACCTGCATGTCATACTAGTGTCGCCACACTTCTTGGTAAAGAGGACAACCAACCCATATGACATACAACGACCTATACTTGATACATAGTTGTCCTATAACTATATATCATTTGGTCGTGACTATTTTAAGAACCACTCAATAAACCCTCTCTTTATTGAATCGATTATGGTTCTAAGGACTCCATCATAAAAGAATTTATTTTAGGAAGATGCAATGTGATGAATCATCAAATAAATATTATATTGATAATTCATATATATTTATAACTTGCACAATTATCAACATGTTAGTTGATTATATTTAGGACACAATTCCCAACACGCGAAGCCATCGAAGTCCTTTTGAAAACCTCGATGGCGGCCCAGGAGTTTGACTCGGGGCCGTCGAGACCATAGGACTTGAACCGCCTTGGGGGTTTTCGGTGTCAGCCCCGGGGTATCCTTATGACCGCAGGGCTGTCGAGGTTCTTTTGAAAACTATCATGGGGGTTTCTTAATGCTGGCCTGGGAGTTTGATTTGGGGCCGCCGAGACTATAGAACTTGAACCACCTTGGGGGTTTTCGGTGTCGGCCTAGGGGTGTCCTTATGATTACGGGGCCATCGAAGTCCTTTTGAAAACTACCATAGGGGTTTCTCGGTGCCGGTCCAGGAGTTTGACTCGGGGCCATCGAGACTATAGGACTTGAACCGCCTTGGGGGTTTCTCGGTGCCGGCCTAGAGGTATCCTTATGATCGTGGGGCTACCGAGGTCCTTTTAAAAACTCACAGAGGTTTCTCGGTGCCGACCAGGGAGTTTGACTCGGGGCCACCGAGAGCATAGGACTTGAACCACCTTGGGGGTTTCTCAATGCTGGCCTGGGAGTGTTCTTATGATTGCAGGGCCACCGAGGTCCTTTTGAAAACTATAGACTAGTCTAAACCGAATAGAAAAATTTAAGACTCTTCATATATTCATCGATCAATACACTTACTATTGGTAATACCGGCGAAGGATATCCACATTCCAAGTATGCGGGATTGTTCGCCCATCGAGCTCCTCAAGTCGGTATGCTCCTTAGCAAAGTGCTTCGGTAACTCGATAGGGCCCCTTCCAATTTGGAGATAGCTTGCCTTCTTCGACTAGCTTAGATACCTTGGCCCTTCTGAGGATTAAATCCCCTGGGCGAATGTCTTGGGGCAAACCCGGACATTGTAATATTTTGCTGCTCGCTGGCGAAAGATAGCCATCTTAAGCCATGCCTGTCCAGGATCTCGTCGATGAAGTCGAGGCTAGCCTTTAGTTGATCAGGATTGTCTTCTTCATTATATGATTCCATCCGAGAGCTTGGAAGATCAATCTCCACGGGACAACCACTTCATATCCGATGACGAGACTGAAAGATGTCTCCCCTATGGGGTCCTTGGAGTCGTATGATACGCCCACAATACACTAGGGAGTTCCTCCACCCATTTTTCTTTGAACTCATCCAGTCATTCTAAGTCCTAGAAGGATGGTCCGATTCATGACTTCTACTTCTCCATTGGTTTGTGGATGCCCGACAGAAGTGAACTGATGGCCGATACCCAACTTAGTGCAAAAGTCTTAAATGCAGCATTATCAAATTGTCAACCATTATCGGTGATGATAGTATGAGGTAGGCCAAATTGATATATAATAGATTTTTCAGAAAAATGCCCTCACTTTGCTCTCGGTGATTTTGGCTAATGCCTCAACTTCAACCCATTTAGTGAAGTAGTTGATGGCGACAAGTAAGAACCTTCATTGACCTAAAGCTGAAGGGAATAGTCCAAGGATATCCATCCCATTGAGCGAAGGGCCACGGAGCACAGAGCGGGCTTAGCTGAGAGGCCGGCTGTCGCTGGATATTAGAATATCGTTGGCAACTATCGCATTTCTGGACTAGTTCAGCAGCATCCTTTCGCATAGTGAGCCAATAATATCTCTGGTGAAGAGCCTTGTGCCAGTGATCTGCCCCCCAAGTGGTTCCCATATATGCCCTCATGAATCTCCCTAAGAATATAATTAGCATCCGGAGGCCAACACATTTGAGGAGGGGATAAAAGAAGGATTTCTTTTATAACTGCTCATTCAGCAATACAAACTTAGGGGCCCTCCACTTAAGTAGTCCAGCTTTTATGAGATCAGCGGAGAGATATCATCAGTAAGATAGTGGATGTAAGCATCCATCCATGTTGACTCCTGTGTAACTGATAGAACCTCTTCCGCTGCATCAATACTTGGGATCTTCAGGTGCTCAACATATGTTCTTCCAAGTGTGTTATCTGCCAAAGTAGCAAGCCATGACAAGGTGTCGGCTTTGGCATTTTCACCCCTAGGAATATAACTTGTAGTGAAATAAGTCAATGAGGAGGTCAGTAACTGGACCTTAGTTAGATATCGAGACATGATGGGGTCTCGAGCTTCATATTCCCCAGTGATTTGTTCGGAGATGAGCTGAGAGTTGGTGAAGGCCCTAAGGTGCTTTACCCCAAACTCCTACGCGAGCTTGATTTCAGCCAATAAGCCTCATACTGGGCTTGGTTATTTGTAGCTTTAAAGAGAAATCGAAAGCGTACTCTAGCACTATGCCCTTCGGATTTGCAAGAATCAGACTAGCCCTGCTTCCTTGAGAATTAAGGCACCATCGACATGAAGGATCCAGGCCTCCGCCGCATCCTCATCAGCATCTGAACATGTCAATGGGAAGTCCTGGGTTGCTCTTTCGTCCAGGTGCATTCCACTAGAAAGTCCGCTAGCACCTAGGACTTCAAGGCAGATCGGGATTGAAATGAAAGATCGAATTCTCCCAATCTGATAGCCCATTTAACCAGCCGACCAGAGGTGTTAGGACGAGCCAAGATAGCTCTAAGAGGCTGGTCCATGAGTACCACGATCGGATGGGCTTAAAAATATGGCCTGAGATGCTGAGGAAAAATAATTAGAGCAAAAATAATTTTTTTAGTTTTGGAATACCTAACCTTTGCATCATGAAGTACTTTGCTAGTGTAGTAGACGAGCTTTTATGCTTCGTCAGGGTTGAGGCGTACTAGAATAGAGCTAACTGCTTCCAAGGAAGTAGCAAGATAAAGGAAGCGCTTTTTTCCTTCTTTTGGCTTTGACAGTAATGGCGGTGTGGATAGAAACTCCTTCAACTCCTCAAAGTCTTTCTAGAAGTTCTCCATCCACTCGAAGCCATTCGCTTTGCGTAGAGCTTTAAAAAGGATAGGCTTCTTTCAGCAGATCTTGATAGAAACCGGCTCAGAGTGGCTACTCTTTGATGAACCGCTGTACCTCCTTTTTATTAACCAGCTGTCTCATGTCAAGAATGGTTTGTATCTTCTCTAGATTCGCTTCAATCCTCCGTTGGGTTACTAAAAAACCCAGGAATTTTCTGGCAGTGACTTCGAATGCACATTTGCGAGGGTTGAGCTTCATTTGATGGTGCCGAAGATTGTTAAATGTCTCATCTAAATTGGCAACATGTTTGGTGATGCAGGTAATCTTAGTTAGCATATCATCCACATACACCTCCATGTTGCACCCAAACTGGTCTTTAAAGACCTTATTCATCAATCTCTGGTAAGTAGCCCCTGCGTTCTTCAGCCCAAAGGGCATTACCCTATAGCAGTAGATGCCTTTCTCGATGATGAAAGAGGTATTTTCTTTGTTCGTCGGATCCATCTTTATTTGGTTGTATCCAAAGAAGGTATCCATAAAGCTGAGGAGATCATGGCCAGATGTGGAGTCCACCAATTGATCAATCCACAGCAGTGAAAAGCTATCTTTAGGAAATGCTTTATTAAGATCAGTAATGTCGATGCAGATTCGCCAGTTTTCGCTTGCCTTTCGAACCATCACCATATTGGAGAGCCAATATGGGTATTGTGCTTCCCGAATATGGCCGCAATAAGCAGCTTGTTGATCTCCTCATCGATGGCCTTCTGCCGCTCGAGGGCGAAACTTCTCTTCTTTTGTCAGATAGGCCGATCCTTTGGATCAACATTAAGCTTATGAGTAATTACCTCCGAAGGGATGCTGGGCATGTCCGAAGCTGACTAGGCGAAGACATCTGAGTTCTCCGCAAGAAAGGAAGGAGTTGATTCTTCATCTCCAGGGGAAGAAGCTCGCCGATTTGTACAGTCTTCATAGGGTCATCCCTCAGTAGGTAGGATAGCAAGTGCTCAGCTGGCTCTCCCCTTCTTTTAGATTTTTTGGGATCGAGCAACACTGAGGCCGATGGGATCGCCACCTCCTGAGGGCTGGGGGCCATATGATAGTATAATTGCACTGGATTCTGCTCCCCACGTATCTCATCGATTTCTTTACTAGTAGGAAATCTCACGAGCAGGCGCTTGATAGATATCATCACATCTAAGAGTTTTAAGCTAGGCCAACCGAGTATGGTGTTGTAAGACTGAGGCACTTGGGCCACTAAGAACCTCATTAGGACCGTGCTTTGACATGGTGATGATTCTGCCATGATTGGTAGGGTAATTTCACCTTATACCCTCATTGAATCTCCTGTGAAGGCAACCAGAGGCATTGTCACCGATTGGAGGGAACTAGAAGATAAATTCATCCAAACAAAGGCAGAGCTCCCACTATCCATCAAAATTCTTTTTACAGGATTCTTAGCGATTCACTATAAGAAAAAAAAAAAAATATTGCGACGCCCAAATGCGTCGCTAATGCGTCGCTAAACATGCTATTGCGACGCATTAGCGACGCAATGACTGTGTCACTGAGAATATCGTCGCAACCATAATTTGTCGCAATTGCGTCGCAAAACAGTGACTCTCTGCGACGCAGAGATGCATCGCAATATTGCGACGCACCAAAATGCGTCGCTAAATTTAAAACTAAATTTTAATATTTTAAATATTAATATTAAATATTACGATGCATTCAATTGCGTTGCAATATTGCGACACATTTAGCTGCATCGTAATATTTAATAATAATATTTTAAATATAATAGCGACGCAATATTAGTCGCTAATGCGTCGCTAATAAAATTTTTTTAAAATATTACGATGCCAGGTCATTGCGTCGCAATATTTAATAATATTTTAGATATATTAGCGATGCAATTTTAGTCGCTAATGCATCGCTAAGTAAATTTTAAAAAAAAATATTACGACGCCAGATTGTTGCGTTGCAATATTTAATAGTAATATTATAAAAATATTAGCGATGCAATTTGAGTCGCTAATGCGTTGCTAATTAATTTTTTTAAAATATTTCGATGCCAGATCATTGCGTCGTAATATTTAATAATAATATTTTAAAATATTAGCGATGCAATTGCAGTCGCTAATGCGTCGCTAAATAAATATTTTTTAAAAAAAATAAAAATTTAAAAATTAAAACGGTTAATACAATTTTGTTACATTTAAATATTGATCGAAACATTCTTCACTCATATTGATCCAAACAATAATCATTCAATTTACAAAAATAAATAATATATTAAAATTTTGAAATTTTCATGTACAACATATAAAAGAAAAAAAATACATCAAGAATCTGAGCGATCACGTGGAGGCTGTGGAGGCTAGAGACTCTGCGATAAGCGGCTAACCATATCCCGCAAATGATGCATCTCATATCGCATGTATGCAATCTTCTGATCCCGGCCTCGCATACAATCCTCGAAATCCTGCTCGACCTCCTGCCGAACCTCCTCTGCAATAGATCTCCGAAGGTCGTCTAAACGCTCGGGAGGAATATCACCAGAAACTCGCGAGATGGAGGCCTAATGGGGAAAATATGTAGAAGCTCTAGTGCCCAAACCATAGACCTTGCGGTCTCGCGGTTGGGCACCAACAGCCTCCAAAAATACACACCGACTCTCCTCTGCTGAGAGTTCGACGGGCGTCTCCCCATCAGTAGAGTCGACCTGCGATGCCTGGGAGCGAAGCTCCTCGACTCGTGTCTTTAAATTATGAAATTAACAATAAATAAGTTAATAAATTTCTTGAAATAAAATTTTAGAAATTAAACAGATACTACATAAATCTAATTTTTACCGCAACCTTCCGTGATCGTGTGTCGACCCAGGAACCATCCCTCCTGGTGTGTGTCGCCCTGAATAGACGAAACTCACCAGGATCTCTGCCCTCCTGCTCATACTATAACAATAAAAAATTGATATTAATACCAATATTTGTAATAACTAAAATAGTAATTAAAATATTTATGTTTTCTTACCATACGCCGTCTGTGCTCCTGAATCGAAATGGAGCCCGAAGTATGACGGGAGAGACCCGTGCCAGGACCGCCCTTCTCAGATCGGCGGTTCGTGCTGGCTGATGCGGACCTCCTGCGCCAGCCATCGGACTACCAGGCCTGTTGCCACTCGTGCCAAATACCCTCTGGCATATGCGCAGGACGCTGACCCGATGACCTCCAACGATGAAGCATGTCGGAGTATCGGCGTCCCGTCAGAGCCTCCCATGCTGCCCTAATGGCATCATGTATGGCAGGATCCCACGTAAAATTTTTTGCATTAAAATAAACAGTTAGTTTCTGAATTTATTAAGATTAAGAAATTTTATATCAGTGATAAATTGTATTTAATTTTACCTGAAACTCAGAAAAATAAAACTCCCTCGTGGTTGGAGATACGTGGCGCCAATCGTAGCCACTGGGATCTGCACGCCTCTAAAATACGGCGCTGATGTGGCTGGATACATGATGCTGCTCAATAAATCTATTAAAAAAATGCATGTTTATAAGTAATTGACTTAAAAACATAAATATATATTTTAATTAGTATATACTTACAGCCCTGAGCATCAAGTCGAAGTACGGTGCGGCCGATGGTGGAAGAACTCTCGGAGGTATGTGCCGATCGGCTGGATGGTAATACTGCTGGAGAGATCGAAGGCTGTGCGACTGCTGGAGATCCGAACTCTTCATCTCCGATGCTCATGTGATCTGATGCAGCAGGGCTACGTCCCTGCTCACTCCGTCTGTCATTGGTAGATCTACCTCTGCCCGTCATACTGAAAATACTAAAGATTCATATAATTAAATTACGATTAATGATTGACTATGTAAAAATTTAACACTTATAAAAAAAAGTTAAATTTTAAAAAACCTCTATGTTTAATCGGTGTCATTTGTTTCATGAAATGTTGGTTCAACATCTGATGCCGTATCGGACTGTGATTCAGTTTCATTATCATCGGAAGGAAACCGAACATTTGCATCCGCAATTTCTTGGACATCACCATTTGGATCTCTAAGTGATGTTTCAGGAGCCCTTGTGTCGTCCTCAATTGCATGCATTTCCATCTCATCCTCTTGAAATGCAGGGCACTCGGCTGATTGACTTGATGAACTCTCCTCTAATACAATTGTTGAACGTGGGATGATTTTAGAAATGGCCCACCAATCTCACTTGTCGTTGCGCAAACTTGGATATCCACAGTAAAAGACTTGCTGAGCTTGGGATGCAAGGATGAATGGGTCATATTTCTGCAATCTTCATCGATGGTTTACTTCAACCAATTGTAGTCGTTATGAACCCTTTTGCCCATAGGAACTATCGGATCAAACCAATCACAACGAAACAATATGGTTCGTTTCATAGGCCAACCGGGATATTCAACTTCAACCATCTCTACTAACTTTCCATAATAATCCTGCATATTTGCTCCAACACTTTCTCCTTTAACACACACGCCCCAAATCTACATGCCTCTTGAAGCTGCTAATCGTTCAATCTGAAATTTGTACCCATTTACAAAATAGCTAGTAGAGGTTGTTACGGTCTTCAATGGCCATTGCGATAGACATTTAATGAAAATATTGTCGGTTGTGGACCATGGACCGTTTACCTATAAATTAATAAGCTATTCACATCGAATTCAAAAAATAAAAGCCATTATTTAAATTGATTGAGTGATACTACTCACAAATTCATAAAACCAGTAAGCAAACTCCGTTTCTAATTTCTGCCCAATTGTAACTTGACTGATGTCGGGATTCATCTGTCATTGTCTATCACAAAACATCCTTATGGGATGAAAGGATGAAAACTGATGTTAGCAATTAAATATTGTGGTATATTGTAATTTAAATTAAAATTTTTAATTAAGCATTGAAGTATACACTTACTCAATATATGGATCGACTTCTCTACATTTCATTAGGATGTAATGTGCTGCATTATACTCCATATCGCTAAGATTTTTTGACTTCTGCCCACAAATGAACGGCCGATACCTTTAAAAATTGATATTCTACCATCATTAGTTCTCCTTCATCCACACATACGTCATCGTTACGACCAAGATTTGGCTCCTCGTGTGGACGTGACCCTCAAAGTAATGCGAGGCAAAAGCTGAAACTTCTTCAACCAAGTGTGCATT